>JAMZAV010013861.1:0-14685 GCA_024449915.1 Sweltsa coloradensis | reverse complement strand
GAAAAGGGTTTTGGGTGGCTTCCTATACATTTGGCTAATATTTCGCGCACACGTTGGATCATGATCAAAGGGACAGATGCAGCCTAAGTAAGGAGAAATTGCTTAGGTTTTCCCTGTCCAAAAACTTAATATTAACATTATCATTTGACTTTTCAAGTTCGTGATAATCTCAAGTGACCACCTACACACGTGGTCTGGTTTGAGCTGTTACTCACATCTTGTTGCCATCCAACGACTTGGCCCCCCGGGCGACCCACGAGAACAAGATGCGTGGGCCAGCCTTATCATCCTTAGGGTTCTCGAAAACCCTTTTTTCTAAAGTACTCTGAAACCCCGCGAAGATGGAACACAAATTACAGATTTTGTAATTCGGTTGAAACACAATACAGCAAGACCTCGTTCATCCGAGCTCCGATTAACCAAGATTCCGTGTTATCCGAACTGGTTTCAGGCGCCCTTTCCTTTTTTAATTAGTCCAAATGTTATTTTCTTTACTCTGAATGTCATGCAGTATGCTGTTTATACAATGACGTGTCACGTAAGAAATTGGGCACAGCGCGTTAGTTGTAAGAGGGGTTGGAGATGGGGGTCGAGGGTAGGGTGCCAGAGAAAGTTGAGCCAGTGTCTTTGTGATGCTTTGCTGCCGCCGCCACGACCTTGCCTCAAAGACGGCGACGAGAGAGAAGAGAGGGAGGGAGAGAGAGTAAAGACAAATATGGCCTTGAAGACGCCCATGATAGAGGCTGGCTATGATTATAAAGAAAAAAACATTGCATCGGGACATCAGTCAATGACAGATCCCAGAGATAACCGTCACCCCCCCCCCCCCCCAAGCCATGAACTACCTTTGCCTCCACTAGTTCCAGTCAATTGGCTTCTGGAAAGACTTTCGCCGAGTTGTTTTGTTTACGATATGAGATAAGACAATGAGACCCAACCATTTATTCTATCAAAAAAACATTTGGGCAGCCAATGTCACCCACTACGAGGCTGTTTATATTTAAGTTCTTTTAAGGGGTATTTCACAAGTTTTACATTTTAAAGATATCACTTTCATATACTAGGGCCATGCGGGGAGGAGTTAAACAAGAAAGTTTGTATCATCCAGAGTTTTTCTTTAAAGAGCAAGCTCGGTCCCATGCACCTCGTATAATTGAGGTCTTACTGTATGTCAATGCTCACAAGGTTCATACAGAGGTACGGGAGTGTGATCGTCATCTTCCTTCTTATGCACGACACATTGATGGATATGAGTGCAGAGCAATTTCAAAATATCAGACTGAAAATAAATGAGCTGATGGCATGACATCAGAGACCCTTTTCCAACCACGCACATGGCCCGACCAGCGGGCGAGTTGGATCGAATGCATGACACTGCACTGGCTGAACGAGAGAAAATTTCGCAGCAACTATCTGTCTCGCACTCGTAGCTGGGCGCTCTCACACTCAGGCTACGGTGCAAACTTTCTTGGTCACCAAAATTGCTTGTTCTTATCTAATTACGTAACAATTTTGTTTTTAGTAAAAAAATTACTTACTATTGCACTTAAATATATTTGTAGACCCATCATTATGGGGATTTGCATAGACATTTGTTATTTTTCACTTTATTCAATAGGCCTATTACTTAGGCTATTAGAGTGTTACAGAATAGAATTCATTGAATTTTTTTTGCAAAACAATCTTGATTGATAACGTTTCTCAACAAAAACATTGTGTTTTTATGATGATTAAAAAAATGTTTAGTCTTTTTAAATTTTCCTTATAAATATGATTTTTTTGGGGAGTCCTCTGATAGTTGTATAATTTATGCTATACTGTTTACTATTACTTATCCAATTTTTTCAGCTTCCATTACATAATGAATGTAAGTATCGATACTATTCCCAAAACCCAATACTCAAGCCAATTTGCATTCTACCAATAAAGTCTTGAGTTAATATTGCCGAAAAATTGATTTGAAATAAAATCATAAGCGAGCGAAGCGAGCGTTTCCATTTTACTCTGCCGGAAAAATTAGTCACTGGTTTTGTTTTGTTTTTGTTTGTTTTTTGTTTGTTTTTTTTTTTGTATGTCTCGCGATAAAGTTTCGAACGGAGGCTCGGATCAAGTTGAAATTTTCACCATCCGCAAACTTTTTTCTAGATTTTAATGCCATTAGTTTTGGGGGCAAATCGGGTTTAAAAAGTTTTAAAAAGTTACATTAAAGTTAATAGAAAGTTTTTTTTTCAAACTTCACGGCGACAAAATCTGAGATGGCCAAATCATTTAAATGTCCGTCCGGTCACGAATATGCTAATTTTATTTTGATCCGATAAGTAGTGAGATGGAAATTACATTATAACAAAGGGACGGTTACCTGGCAACGGAAAAGTCGTGCAGCTTTTTTGGCTCATGATACGGGTCGAACGGAGGCTCGGATGAGTTGAAATTTTTTACCATCCGCAAATTTTTTCTCGATTGAATGCCATTAGTTTCGTGGCAAAATCGTTCAAAAGTTAAAAGTTACATTAAAGTTAATCAAAAGTTTTTTTTTCAAACTTCAACGGCGACAAATCCCGAGATGGCCAAATCATTTAGAATGTTCGCATCCGGTCACGAATATGTTAATTTTATTTTTTATCCATAATAGTGTAAATGGAAATTACATTTAACAAAGTACGGTTACCATGGCAACGGAAAGTCGTGCAGCTTTTTTGGCAGATGATTTGCGGTCGAACGGAGGCTCGGATCGAGTTGAAATTTTCACCATCCGCAAAGCTTTTTTTTCTCGATTGAATGCCCATTAGTTTTGTGGTAAAATCGTCCAAAAAAGTTAAAAAGTTACATTAAAGTTAATCAAAAGTTTTTTTTAAAAACTTAAGGGCGACAAGATCTGAGGTGGCCATATTATTTAGAATGTCCGCCCGGGTCACAAAATATGTAATTTTTTTGATCCAAAAAGTATGTAAGATGGAAATTACTTTAATACCCAAAGTACGTTACCAGGGGCAATAAAAATTCACACTATGCAGTGCCCCACCTAACAAAATCTTTCGGGAAGCAGTGTATTTTTTAAAAACCAAAGAGTTAAAATATTTTCCCAAAAAACGTGCAAGGTCTTCTAGATGGGGGGATTTTATCCACAAGAAAGGGTTAACCCACGGGTTTCCCAAAAATCCCTTTTGGCAAAAATAAAAAATTTTGGAAAACTTTGGCCCCGGGGGGGACACAAACTCGAAAATTTTTAAAATTTAAAACAAAAAATGTCAATGGGGGTCTAGTATAGCACGGCCGCTCCTAGTAAAACAAACAATGTTTTTTATAGAGGCCTATACAATTATATTAAAAATTGTGTTTGAAAAAGTTTCCCCAATGTTCCCGGGTAGGGGTCTTTTTAACAGCAAAGCCCATCCCCCACAGTGCGGGCCACCTCCCAGCTGAAATACTTGGTGCCCCGGGCGTACCACCGGCCCGGGAATCCCAGCGCGGGGGTTGTTAGGAGGTCCTCGAGGTCATCGGCCGGGGGTTAAAAGGCTGCGCCCGACGGGCCGGGCTCCCTCCAAGCCCCCGCACAGAGACATCTCGGGTCTGCACAGACAACGCAACTCAACATTTTAATATCAACTTAACCGGGGTTGGACAAATCCCCCCAAAAATTTAGGGCCAGTATATCCGGTGTTAGCCGGGGTCTGGGGCCACCCCAGCCGTCGGAGGAAAAATTTCCCTAAAGGCGCAAATTTTTTGAGTATTGCGTAACGTTTGATTCCTAAACGCGTTTTAAAATTTAAGTAATTTGTATCAATAATATTAATAGGTAAAAATAAGTAGCTTGGGGAAGTACTAGTTAATGTTGCATTGTAAAGAAGAACACTCACCAATAAATGCTGCAAGGTGTTTTTTAAAAAAAAATTGATTTTTTATTTTTGATGATCTGGGGTCCAGCAAAAATTTTTACTCGCCCGGGCAGGGTAATTGTCCCCCTTAAAAAAAATTTAACAACTACATTCTTAAAAAAAAAAAGTAATTGTTGGGGAAATACAAATTGATAAAATTAAAAGAGCTAAAACGACACAAAATTTTGCAGGCCTAAAAGTGTGAGGTCATAAAATCATGTACCCTAAAGACACAAAGGAAAGAAACCCAAAAAAACCCCCTCGCCAGTTTAAACGCTAAAAAATTGGGGGGGCCCCAGCGCATTTAACTGGGAAGCCTTCCCGATGCTTTCAAACCAACCAAGGGGAAAAGTCAAAAATTTCGTAAAAGTTTCTATTCCAAAACTGCACAAAAAACTAAAATTAAAATGTTACTAAATATTTTTTTTTTTCCCCAAAAATAATTTAATTTTTAACCCCTAAACAAAAAATAAATTTAAAATTCCAGCTGCGGTTACAGGGGTACCAAAATGGAGGGCACCAACCTTCAAAAAGGATTTGAATTTGTTTTAATGTTGGTAGGTTAACTCGGGGTTTAAAAAAATGAAATAACGGTACCAGTAAAAATGCAAAAAAAAGGTGGAAATTTATTTCAATAAGATAGCTAGACTATTTTGAAAAACTTACTGTCATCACGAGGGAAATACTTCATAAGCTAAAGGTGCTGAAGAACTTTGGGCATTCCCGATTGGCCCATCACCCTAAAGGGAATAGGCAAGAGCTCCTTCCAGCCCCCCCTCGTCATCATCTTTTTATACTAACATAACTTCTTTAAAGCATAGAAGAAATTTTTTGGGATTTTTTAATTTACAATACAATTTTTAAAGGGTTTTGGAGGGACAGAAAGAATAATTTTTTTCCCTCTACTACCTATGTATTTTGGGCCTACTTGAACCCTTAAGACAAGAAGGTGGGAGAAAACATTGCAAGAATAGGGGTGTAGAGTACCAAAAACTCTGTAATCATTAAATCATTACTGGCTCTCTTAAAGTTTACGAAAGCATTTATCTGGAAAATCCCCCTCACCAAATAAACTTTTCCCCAAAGCAGAAGTCTTGCTTTGGCCTAGACCCTCAGTCTCAAACCAGCATGTTTGCCCCGGGAAAAACCCCAGCAAAATATTGCCAATCTCAGATGCGCAATGATAAAAAAGGTTGAAAGTGAAGCCAGTAAATATAAAATTTAAAATATTTTGGGACCTAGGCGAGGCTTAGCAATCGTTGATTGCACCTGGCCCAAGCTATTCCGCTTTCGCCCCTGAAGCCTTGTTCAATTGATGACTAGGGCTATTTTTTTAAAAGGGAAAAGGGGTAAATGAATTGCAAGGGTTTTAGAGAGAGAAAGAAATGAAATTTTTGTTTAGTGTTGATTACTGAATAATAAATTTTAAATTCTATTTATCTATTTCTACATTATTTATTAGGGAAACCCTATTAGTAAAAAAAGAAAAAGGGGGGAAATAGAAAAGGAATAATGGATTTTAAAAAAACCTACATACTACATACCGTACTTAAAAAATAAGCTTCCCAAAACAAATTCTTTTAACAATTAAAAAAGGGTAAAAGGGTAGAACAATTTTTAAATTTGTAAAAGGTTTAGGGGAGATCCTGTCTTCCACTAAATTTCACGGGGCAGTACTTAAGAGACTGTTGGAACTTTTTTTGTGAAGTTGGGCCAACCGACCTAATTGTCAGAGACCATCAGCGGGCAAAATGCATGTTATCCAAATATAAAACTCCTAGAAACATTGTTGGGCAACATGCCAATTGTAAAACAGGGGTTTTGGTAATTATAATTCCAAAAGGGTGAATGGTGAAAAATACTGTAACGGGTTCCCATTTTTTTTTTTGAATAAATTTTCCCCTGACTTTTCCGGGTTTTCCAGGTTTTTTTGCTTAATTCCGGTGTGATAAAAAGCCCAAAAATAGCTTCCCGGGGGAAAACGGCAGCCCCCCCTCGATCGCTTTTAAAATTTATTCCCCGTACTTCATCGGGTGGAATTTCTTTTCCCCCCCGCCCGCCTCCGCCACCGGGGCCTGAAAAAATTTCTACGGGGGATCCCCTAACAGATAAAACACACACATAGGCACAGTGTTGAATTCAGTTTTTTCATCCCGAATGGCTAAAAATACCCGGGGAGTATTATATAGGGATAATAGGGGGGGTTTGGGGGGCCTCCCCCACAATAGCCCGCGGCAAAAATTTTAAAAAAAAATCAGGTTTTTAGATGCGTTGGTGCTTTTTAGAAAAAGTTTGGGTTGAATGCAATACCAAAATAATGTAGTTTTTGTGAATTGTGTTGTGGACGTTTTCCTTTGGAAAACCAAATAGGCAACTAGATTTAAAAAAATTTCCCTTTTTTTCCCTGACTTTTCCATTTTTTTAAATTTTTTTTGCCAAATTTCCCCGATATTCCCTGCATTTTTTGCCCCATATTTTAAAATTCCCCTGACTTTTCGGGGTTTTTCCAGGTCGGGGGAACCCTGGTAATACAGTAGAGCCCTGCTAATTCGGGTATCAGTCATGGTTTGACCAAAAAACAAAAAAACCGGATTTAAAAAATTAAAGGGTTAAAAACGGGAAAAGGGTTTTTTAAAACATTTTGAAGGTCGCCTTTCTTTCCCAGTAAAAAAGGAATTGAAAAACAAGTTAGCAAAACAGTCTGGGACAGGAAGCAAAAAACTGACCCATGGCAACAAAGCAGCGGTCACGGTTTGTGAATGGATTAAAAAAAATTCACGAGTTACCAAAAGATCTAAACCCTCGGGGGTTAATAATCTAACTTTTTAAAATGATATTATACAAAAATGGGTTTTGAACTAAATTTCCCCTTGTCTAAAGAAAATACCAAGATTTACAACCGAAAAAAAAAGCGAGACTACGCTGCAAAAAAGAAGCAAATACACTAGTAGAAGTTCATTCTATAGGAGTAAAGTTTAAAGAAATTTTTTTTAGAAAGGAAGGGAGGATAGCCTCATAAAAAGACTCCCTTCATGTTTCTAGTGCTTGGGGACAAAAAAACCTTGACGTTCCCCGGGTTCGAACCAAATCCGTGGCGAGGAAAAAACTGCCCCATAAATAAAATTTTTTTCCCCTTTGACAAAATTTATCTCTTTTTCAATTTTATTTATTTTGTTTTAATGGTAATTATTTTCATGTTGCTTAAAGCAGGGCCCTTGTAATTATTAATTTTAAATCCCAAGACGAGCACACCTTTTCCTGCGCCACCCCCTCCAGAATGACATTGATACCCTGCCCAAGAATGGCAGGGCGAGAAAAACCATTTTATCTGGGGGTAGCAAAAAAAGAAGAATGGCTGAAGAAGCCCCCCCTGCACAGGAAAAAAAAGAAATTTTATATCAAAAAATAATTTTAGATCTTGATATTTTGCTAAGAATTATAAATGAGAATTTATAAAAAAAAAAGAAATTTACTTTTTACTTTTAAATTGGTACATAAGGGTGAAGACATTTTTTGTCATCCCAATTGTATTTTTTGTTACCTGTTCACAAGTATAAACTAGCCATAAACAAAAACCCAAAAAACATTGGATAGATGAATTGAAGACTTCTTAGTTTTAACTTATACGTAAAAACTACTACAATTGTACCTTTCATGCAAATACTATAAGCTACAACACACAACATTCCCTTTTCTTTTTACTACTTACAGTCAAACTTATTTGACTTCCTATTGGGCTTTTTTACATTTTTGATGGAATTTCAATCCATAAAAAAAAGTGCAAATTTATAATTCATTTGACTTTCCCAGATACCATATTTTCACACTTTATTTGCTTTTTTTGTAGAAGAACATGTATGAAATTGCTCTTATTTTTGGTGCTTCATTTTTTATCGGTTTTTTAAATTTGAACCCAAAATCCGAAATTTTTTAAATGAATTTACATTTAACATGTTACTTGAAACTGTTTTTGCTCATCAAAAATAAGCATTAGCGCATAAAAATCACGAGTTCCTCACAAATCCACCGTAGCGCCAAAGTACACGCCACGGAAACGACGCTTCACTCAGTTTCGCGAGTCGGGGTGATTGGAGGGAGGAGGGTGGGGGCGGTATTGGGTTCGCTTTAAGACCCGCACAATACGCCCCGTATGAGTCCCCCCCTTAGTTATGTTTGCGGGATAATTACTTTGACAATAGGGGTGGCAGACGAGGGTAAACGTAGCAGAGGGGGAGCGTTCCGCTAAACTTCAGAAAGTGTACTGCAGATGTGGCGGGATAAAGAACTTTTAGACAAGTTGATTTAACTACCATTATTTATGTTTTGGAGCTGTACGACCAGTTTGAAACTCCAACAAACTCGCTTCCCCCTAACAAGGCTGCCCCATGGGGGTAAAATTTACTAGGAGTCAAAAAATTCAGTCTATGCAAAATCTAAAATCTATTTGATATATTTTACTCGTTAGGCCCAGTATAATGCTCTCGAACTTCCACCAAAAATGGTGAATGTAGACACGTATTTCAGGACATTTAAATAATACAAAAACAACAATTAAAATAAATGTTGATAATAGTATACTTTTTCAGGCCCTGAAATTAGTTTTTTTTTAAATTACGATTTTTTTCTGAACAAAAATGGCGATCTACGTAGGTCTAGTAGGTCTTCACCCAGTTTTTTGCGATTTTGATTGTTTTGTTTCCCCCAATATTCTATTCGAGACAAAGATTGGCGATCGATGGGTGAAGGGCAATTAAAAAAAAAATGCCTTATCGGTTTTTAACCCCCGCCTGTGTTACATGCCTTGGACCCACCCCCGAAAGTATGAGCCACCGCAACAGCTTTTGTGCGTAAGCTGCAAAAAAACTTAGACCCCCAGTGTCAAAATTCATTGATGAAGCATAATTTTCCTAGAAAGTGATTCTATGTTTTAAATTTTAGACATATGATTTTTTATCAAAATGATGACCTGATAACTGATACCAGGGCACAGGCCAGAAGCCCCAGCAAGCTGGGGGCTTAGCCCCAAAGTTTAGGCTCTCTGGGGCCTTTAAATTTTCATTTTGTGATGTGGTGAAATTTATAAAAAATACTTTGGTTTTGGTTTTCAAAAAACAAAATTTTTTTACAAGGTTCTGTCAAAACAAAATTAAGGGTTTGCATTGCCCCAAGGAGGGGTACAAAAAAAAAAATGGGCTTAATTTTTTCCCGCTATTGATATGTTAACCACATACGTTAATAAAATTTTTATCTCTGGTTGAACTCTAACTACCATCTCTAACTACCTTTTAGTAAAAAGTGAGATCGTCAAAAGATGCTATGCCTTGGCATCTGAACAAAAATGAACGTGAACAAAGCCGTCACCGGATGTACTGGTTCGCGAGTGGATTACCAAAGCTAGGAGTTTTCACACTCGGGGTGCACAATGAATCAAGGGACGCTTGTGGGGGAGGCTGTATTCAGGCGCTATTTCAATGGGAAGTGTAGGGTTTTTGTTTTTCAAAAGCTACTTTTGGAAAACATTTGTGCACCTTAGAAAGTAGAAAAGAGTATTTTTTGGGGGTGCAAACCAGTTTAATTTTCAGTTTGAATTCAACCTCCGCCATTGGGAAAACAAAAAATTGAAAAGTTGGCACACTGGTTTAAACTGACCTTTCTGGTAATATCAATAGTTCAATATTTTTCGGGACAAAACGCCCAAAGCCATTGCAATTTGGTCCTTCAAAAATGTCCAACAAGTTTGACTGTATGAGAGTGTGGGATGTTTACATATAAAATAAGTGTATACATCATATTAATGGGGCAAAGGCTCAAGAAAAGGATGTAATTACTATTATAATAATAAAAAAAATAATTACGCCATTAATTATTATTTATTTCAAATTTAAGACTATTGTGGCCCTTTTTATTTCAAAGTAATTAATTGCTTTTCTACACGTGCCTTGTCTTGGTTATATTTTTTTTAATTTTTAAAAAATTAATATTATTATTCTTGTTTTTTGGGATAGCCAGCTGAAATGTTTTAATATAAAAAAATTAAATTATTTACGGGCAAAAAGTCCCGAGCAAATTTAATTGTATTAGATTATCATTATTATTTTAAGAACAGCTACTAGTAGGGACATATTGGCACATGGCAACCTAAAGAAAGGCCTATTGATGGAGGGAAAGGGAAGGTCTGAGTTAGGGGAAACAAGAGGATTTGCCTAGGTGTTTGAAATATATTTGGGGAAGGGACGGGATGAAAAAATTTTGTCAAAAAAGTCAAAAAGTGTGCAAAAAAATCTCGCAAAGCAAGTTATAATCGACAAATTTAAGACAAAAAACAAAAAAATAAAAGAACAGCAATAATAAAAAGCAAAGCGTAGTTTTTGTCTCAATAAACCCCACGTTTACAAAAGTGTGCAAGTGCAAATGAGAAGAAATAAGCCTTCGATTGAGGGAACGCCCAGGGTGAGTGCGAGGTAAGCCCCAATAACACCTCACCTCGGGTGAGGGCACTCTGGTGTTGGTGATAAAGGGGGAATAAGCGCTGCAACCTGGGATCCAGCGATCCCGCTGGGTGTCGCAGATCATTCCCTCCGCGCGGGCAGACGCTTCGTTTTTCTTTTTAAAAATGAAAATGCCACGACATAGAGCGCTGGACCTCGCTCGATGCCCGCTAAAAAAACATCACAATACGCTGGGGGTGAGCTAGTGTCCCGGCCACACCGGGCCTGTATTCTCGGCTAGCTCTAGCATTTGTATCACAGTGGCATAATGTGATCGCTATCCTCAAAGGAGAACGGAACCTTGGATCTCACCCCTTGTACGTGCAAGTGCGATACAAAAGAAGTTACTTTCCGTTTTTTTGTCATATAGGTTATTGGTATATACCGGATATATCGAGTCCAGCCTCATCGCCACGCTACTCAACGTATAATGTATGCTGCTAGTATTTAGTACTTATTTCAGAACAAACAGCAGAGTATGCCAATTGACAAACCAAAAGAATCAACAGTGTAACAATAAATATCAACCAAATAAACCACAATAAAAATTACATTGTCCACTAAAAGTCTTAACATACAAAAATATCAATAAATTATATATTTAAGAATTTTCTTACGTAAGCGGCAGGCCTAATTCTTAGGTACTTTGAAATACTTAAGTACTTTATTTCCTACATTTGAACCTAACAATCTGTTCATTTCCCAAACAATTCGTCAAGAAGGTTCCCTCATACAAGACACATAAACGTCCAATCAAGCCATATCGTCAGGCTATCTCTAATTGTTAGAACTAGAAAACATGGTGCCATGATTGATACCAATTATGGAGATATGAAAGAAGAAAGAGGTGATAATATACATAAATAGGTAATAACACTAATACACAAAGCACAGATATTTATAAACTAGGATAAGGTAAATAAATTCATTAAAGACATAAAATACATTACATTTACAAACTCTTATACTACACAAGTGATACATTATAAATATAGTGATATCCTCCCAAAAACGTTCCCTTTAAAGATGTTTCCTGCAAAAAAGGTCTGTATTTATTGCTAACTATTTTAAAAAAATCAAACAAAATAATGTAGGGTCTCTCAAAAGTAGGGCCTACTTGTTTTTGACTCACTGCATGCAACATCAAGAAGCCACGGCTTAATCTGCCCACCCAGAAGACATCACAACATTTCAAAAACAGCTTTTACTACGCATGGCAATGTTAATATCGGTGTTTCAGATGTATTGCAGTTACAATGTTACCGGAATTACCCTCAAGCATAATTCCTGGCTTAGTATAAAAGTATCGGCAAAAGACAAGAGTACCGGTACACTCACCGTTCACTTGGTTAGCCGGTTGATCATCCTGCAAATGACGATTGGGCGGCGACGGGAGTTCTCCCCAACGCCAGCTCTGACCTGCATCAACAGGGGTAATGTGGTGCTTGACTCGATCCATCTCCGAATCAGACTGAGCAGGAGAGCTGGGGTAAGCCACCGGGCTGGAACAGAACATGGGTCTCTAGTGTGTCTACTCTACATAGTTGCCGAGGTGTGCATTCATTTTAGGGCTGTGCGAGCCTAGAATTTTTAAGTCGAGCCGAGCCGAGCATTAAAAAAAAGCTTGATTTTCGAGCCGAGCCGAGCTTTTTCAAAAATAAAATAAAAATAAAATAATAAAAAAAAAAAAATGGTAAGGCTACATATTTTCTAGGGATGTCATCGGGTACCGGTTCTAGAAATTACCCGGAGCCGATTATAAGATCAGGTATTTTTCGCGACCGTTTATAGGCTAATTTACGGTTTATTATTGTACGCGCTTCGTCGATGCGATCTTTCCCGCGGAGCCTGCCCGCTGCCTGCAGAGTCGATAAGAAGACCCGGGGAATCTTCTTTGTTCGACTCTGCTAAAGAGTAACTCGAGTTGACAACAGAGCGCGCTGTATGCCAACACGTGGCACCTGCGCGAACTACGTGCGCGTTTCGGTCGATCCAACCATGAACCAACTCAACTCACAGCTGCCGAAGTACAAAGATGGTCGGTGTGGAACTAGTTGGAAGAAGAATTATTGCGATGTGATCATGTTTCTACGATCACGACGCATTGGATTGTTATTCCTTGGCTTATCTCCTTTCTTTCCTAGGCTTATTTTGCGGCGAATGCTTCAGGGCGGGCGATAATAGTGATAGGTTTTCCCACATGAGAGAGAGAGACACGTTTGCATTCTAGGCCTAGGCTTATCGCATTCTACTGCGTCGAGTCGACTGTTGATCGCTGGCTCAGGCTGCCGCAGTCTTCCGCGAAAGTCTTTATTGACAAGAATGTCTGTTGAGTGTGAAAATAAGCGCGTGTACTGCGTGGTTTTGTAGGCTCGGCTCGAATAAATTGAGCATAAAGCCAAGCTTGGCTCGGCTTGAATAAATCGAGCCTAAAACCAAGCTCGGCTCGGCGCGAGCTCAAAACTGAAGCTCGAAAAAGCTCGAGAAATCGAGTACTCGCACAGCCCTAATTAACTAACGTATGCATACTGCCGTGGTACTTCAAAAATACATCACAACATTCTGAACTTCTCAGCAATAAAAGTTACACATCTCTTCCAAGCAGCTTGTGATCATTAGTCACAATTCACAATCACACAGTACAGGAAAAAAACACATTTATTTTATTGTTTGTGTATCAGGATTCAAGACTACGGTACCAATAGAATTTAAATTGATGTTATGATTATGTAGGATAGGCCTAGGCTTATGACATGCAGTCTTATATCTGTACAGGACTAGGCTGTGTGACAGTGCATGGATAACCGTCATGTATGGGCCTACTATTACATACAATCCAGAAAATAAAACATCCAAACTGACCGGGATTGTGAACTTGGGTCCCCTCTTTCTGGCAGGTGCCTTACATAGTAGGCCCACCGCCTACTAGAGGTGACACGTTTAGTAATACGTAGCTAAATTTAAACGCCCGCCCCGCCAAGTTGCCATGTCGAATGCCACTTTGTCCGTTTCCTTTGTTTGTTCAAGCCGCTGGACTCCGACTTCTGTTCAAGTACGCCTAGTGGTTGACATCACCGCGCAATTCTATCTCGTCGCAATCATGCATCTATGAACCTTCCTTCCCCCCGCGAGCCGACCGCCGCTAGTAAATGTATCCTTGACAAGTGACGATAACGATAAGCAGCTGCAATTATCTGTCTCTGAATTCCCCGACGAGTTTTATCTCCGTCCTTCTGTCTATAAATAGCTCGTGTGTTTACAACACCACATGATTATGAAATAACAAATTAAAGGTTAGTAATAGTTCTATATTTTAAGAACTAAGTTATACGACACGTAGGCCTAAGATTTTACGATTATTGACGAGAGTATTTTTAAGCGGTCAGTGAGACACCTCACTCAATTTTATCTTGGGAGTTAGACAAGGGTAAACGTTTACACATTTAGGCCTAAACGCGTTTAGTAGAGCAGTTTAAACTTTTAGGGAATTAAACGGATTTGGGCAGCCCTACCGCCTACCTGTATTGTAAGTTAATAAAATAAGTAAACACTAGCTGTAAAACCTGACAAGGTCAAACACTCATAAATAGGCCAACAACTGGTGAAAACACTTTGATTAGGCCTACAAGTTTGAAAATAATGAATACCCTTGTCACAAATGTCTTGATTCAAGTGACATTCTAGAATGAAGTATTCCCTACCTAGTTTTTTTGATAGGGAAGGGAGGACTAAGCCCACAAAGCACGTTAAGTTAAGTCTAGTGCATACCTAGATCCTGGAGAGAGCTCGGTATCACTGAAGAAGTGGAAAATTATTGCTGGGTAGCAGAGTTTGCATGGCAGGGGTAGTACCGGTACCCGTAACGCACGGGGCTGAAGTACTTGCCACAACGTCCCCTTTAGCTGAAACATGAGGTTCATTTCAGATAGCAAGACAATAAAGGGGCCCCGTAACATTCAGTACAACTAGGCATACATGATAAATCCAATATGAGCTTGAATGACATGCATTTAAGATTATAACACAGAGCTCTTTTAACACAACATACTGGTTAATATGGTCTACCATGCTAAATTTACATAATTTTAATTTAAAACAAACATTTTCATTAAAGAAGTAACCTAAGTATGTATTTCATGTATGAACCTACCGGGGATACGTTCAGATCATCAAGAACAAATATTTTCAGCCGCTTGGTCATTCACGACTGCATCTCTAGGCCCTCCCTTCTTCGACCCTTTCTTCTTAACCAGAGCCTTTTCCTGCGCCTCCTCTTCCTGTAGTGGGACGAGCCCCATCCAGCGTCTTCACGACCTTTTTGC
>JAMZAV010013860.1:0-15994 GCA_024449915.1 Sweltsa coloradensis | reverse complement strand
TTTGAGGTAATGTTTCAATTTTAAACTTTTGGATGCGTTACGATAGTAATTAGTTCGTAGGGCAGAAAGGGCAATTAAAGATGTACTACTACTATCGTACTATTCTACTAATATCACAATAGTAACAATAAATCAATAAATTCGTATTTTAGAGTCTACCCACTCAGTCACAGAATTGATTTTCAATTGGGGACATTAAATTAAAAACCGACCAAGCCAACCCTGTAGCCCGACACCATCGAGAACGAACAATGATGAACTATACCGGCATATTTAAGTATAGGAAACACCGATCAATCAAGCTGGACACGATTCCACCCGCGGACAGCACCAGAATGAACAAGGCTGATTCGGAATAACCTTAGAATTTATTTTGTACCTTGTTGCCAGGACTTTCGTTTTGCTCTAACTATAAAAATAACAAGGAAAGTAGACAAACAATTTAGTCAGAATACGAGTGTCGAAGTGTCGCAAACTAATATGAGCCATGCTCTCTATTTCTGTCAGAGTTCTCACTATATAATATATAGAAACACCAGTTGAAAGTCGTCATGATGTTTATTGAGTGAAACCCGTCATTTATTGTGGGAATATACTATGTTTTACGCCAGTGCACCCAGTCCTAGACGTGGCGTCAGGCTTGACTAGGCGAGAAAGCTGGGCTCAACTCTCTAGTCTCTGTGCCCAGTGTTATACGGTGACAAGTGAAGCTAGCACCTTTTAAACATCATCATCATCATCATCTGAACATGGAGTTATAAATAGTAATGATCTGAATGCAAGAAGTGACACGAGTACAATGACAAGTCTATATGACAAGTGCTAGTCATTTCAGCTGGTTTTTATCACTTTACCCCTTTTGTCCTCCTTTCTACAAAACACTTTCTATAAAAATACTTTTTATAACTAAATAGGGTGACAGTTTCAGAAACAAATAAATTACTACTTTATGGATAACTCATTTAAAAATGAGAAAGACGGGATTTAGTATCGTACTTTCTAACTATTATTTTCAAGATTTGTTGACTTTCCTTATAAAAAAATATTCTTAAAATCCAAGTAGACAACTAGTTTTGCATAAGAAACACCAGCCGGCTACAGGAAACATCACACCCCTCATAACCAGAGCGTAACAATTTGTATATCTTTGCTTTTCCTGCCCATTTCTTTATTTCCAATATACGGCGCACCCTATAACAGGGGCGTGCCTGGACATGTAATAAGATGCGAACGACGACGACGAAGACAAAGAAGTACCGACAGTGTTGGCTCGAGCGTAAAGCGACAGACTCTGATTCGAGGTCCCGGATTCAAATCCCGTCGAGACCGTCAATCCTGACTGAAGGTTTTTTACGAGGTGTCCTCAGTCGTTAATGCGAATGCAAGGGATTGAGTCCTCTTAAACAACCCTCGGACATCCCTTCACAACTGTCGTAACTCCTACATACCTACTTCTATACTTGAAGAGGGGCATGTATTGCACCCTGGGCAGGTTTCTGACAAGAAATTTAAATTTAAAGAGAACACGATACAGTTTCCGGCTGCCCCTCCCATCTGTTGTCGCACTCGAGGGTTGTCGAACCTCGACAACAGTGACAACACGGCCTGATCAGTGGATCACGCACCCCTGCATCTGTACACACACATGGCGTGCCCGCTGCATTTACATGGCCCGCGCACCGTTTAGAACAAGTTTACAGCCAGCGGTTAATTGTTTTAGTTTTGTTGTGGTGGTGTACTCTACGTGTGCGTCAACACAGCAACATTGATGCAAAGATAACACTTGTTTGGAAAACTACGTTCCCGAGATAACACGCAAGGTTTGGCGGGTGAAAGGGAAGAACCTTAAAGTGTGAGTTCTTGACTCTGGGGATACCAACAATGTAGTTTTTTTCTGGTTTGATTGGTTAAGGGCGCGCCAACCGTAAGGACGTCATTATGCGTCTTCACTGTGGGGAGGCTACACCAGTTTACCCTCTTCAGTGACAAACTAGGTAATGAGTTGGGAAGGAATAACCAGGGCTGTTAGGGACGCCACTCGACTGGCAGTATCGTCTTTCCAATTAAAAATATATATTTTAAAAAACCTTTGGTAACTCGATTAGAATTGCCGGTGGCTGCATGGAACAAAGTCATAACAAACCCATGACATCCTGAATAAGAGTAACTGCTAAGTTACAATTGGCGCCCAACTTAAGGCTATTCCACCGCGTTTTTCTATTTTCCAAAATATGCTACTAAGTCAAAATATAGTGAATGGCTTTGAAACATGGCTATTTTAGAAAATCAAAAATATTTTTTCCAAATTTTTCTGATCCGGTACACGGCCAATATAGCCACCTCAAAATAATTTCAAACTTCAATTCGCCAGGGCACACCATTCAACGTAGGGTGTTGTGCTTTTGTGACATTAATTTTCAACTATTTTTCTTTGGACTGACTGAGAGAAAACAGATTTATTTTAACAATTGTCTTTCCTGCGAATTTTTTCGTTTGGCGGTACAAATCGGTAAAAAATACCGCCAAACGAAAAAATTCGCTGTAAAGACAATTGTTAAAATAAATCTGTTTTCTCTCAGTCAGTCCAAAGAAAAACAGTTGAAAATTAATGTCACAAAAGCACAACACCCTACGTTGAATGGTGTGCCCTGGCGAATTGAAGTTTGAAATTATTTTGAGGTGGCTATATTGGCCGTGTACCGGATCAGAAAAATTTGGAAAAATATTTTTGATTTTCTAAAATAGCCATGTTTCAAAGCCATTCACTATATTTTAACTTAGTAGCATATTTTGGAAAATAGAAAAAACGCGGTGGAATAGCCTTAAAGGATGACACATTTCCTTAATCGTGAACGCGATACGCATGTTGAACTTGGCGTTAAGTTGACGTTTAAGTTAACGCCAATCATATACAGGCTTAACACGTATATATAAGCGACGTGCTACCACTATAGGAAGTATATCTGGTTTGCGGTGTGACTTTCCCAAACAGGAAATTGGTAATAATATAGCCCATTGTAGCAGATTACGATAGTGTTACATTTGTACAGGACACGTTATTTCCTTTGACTTGTCAACTACACGAAGTCCGCTCCCGAAACTTGAACACAACTCTGTGGTTATTCCTTATTGCCCGGACCCACGCATGTTTTAATTGCCGCCAGGTCCTGAACACGAACCCCGATCAGTCACCACGTGTTGTTCTGTTATCAGCTGTTGATCAGACTGATGTCCTTGCTGATCAACGCCTCCATCTGTAGATAGAGCTATTAGAGGACATGTCGTGTCGTCCCCACTTGTGTTCTGTAGGTCAGACAAGATCTGGTGGGTGATTAGAGGCGCTAAACACACGACACCCTCGGTGCACGACGCACTTTTGTTTGGGGTATTGTGTTAAAAAGTTAATAGTCACTATCATTTCCCGTATTAATATGGCATAAGTCGACGCTCAAAGCCAAACTAAGTTCTAACAGAAGCACGAGACAAAAAAACGGATATGCCATAATGTTAGTGATCACTGACTTACTGAAAACCGACAGTGTTGGCTCGAGCGTAAAGTGCGCGACTCTGATTCGGGAGGTCCCGAGTTCAAGTCCCGTTTGAGACCGGAAATCCTGACTGAAAGTGTTTTCCGAGGTTTTCCTCAGTCGTTAATTAATGCGAATGCAAGGGATTGAGGGGCCCTCGGACATTCCTTCACAATTGTCCTATCCGCAACATACCTAGTTAGTCAGACACCTGAAGAGGGGCTACATGGCACCCTGGGCAGGCTTTCCAAAAAAAAATATATAATTATTATACAGTTTTATATCCATTCGAGACCGGCAATCCTGACTGAAGGTTTTTACGAGGTTTTCATTAGTTCTGATTCGGGAGGTCAAAGGTTCGAATCCTATCCTACCACTGGCAATCATTACTGAATATATCTCCAAGGTTTTCTTTAGTCGTTAATACACTTATGAGAATGAAAGGGGTAGAGTCCTCTTATAAATAGCCCTTGTACATTTCCTTACATTACAAACTCCCTAATCACCTGTAACTATATAGTCACCTGAAGAGGGTGTGTACCTGCAACGGGCATCTTAACGAACATAAACCTGAAGAGTGCCCAGTTGTCTTTGGGCAGGTTTCCTATACGAGATATTTAACTAGCGCGGGTTTCGAACCCGTGACCTCCCACAGGGCCCCGTGACCCAACACCGAACAAGGTCAGGTCGGGTCACATAGCCTTGTTTGTCTCGGAGGCAACAACATCACGAGCGCCATTATCTGGCCAGGACGTCGTGAGTCACGTGACCACGAGCTACAGGTCTTCTGGAAGTCTGCCGTGGTGTGTGTAGTCACCTCTGCCTTCATAGCCCACTGTACGATAAACGTTCAAACATTTACATTGTACGTCAGTCCTCGTCTTATTTACCCTCTTAGTCTCGAATTAAATTGGTCTCAATTAGGTCATTTTCAGTAAACAATTCATTTTTCTAAATTTTCGGAGAATGTTGATTTTTTAAAATATTTTTTAGCATGATTTTTAAGGAATTTGGGCCAAATTTTGGATTTTGAACTAAAGCTCCAGTTTAAGTTCAAATTTAAACTTTGAGTGAAAAAAAAAAAGATTTTTTCCCCTGAATTTTTCGTATATTTTACATCGTTTTTATCTAAAAAAAAAAAAAAAAAAAACAGCAACACTACAATGGTATTACATTTCCGGGACACACCAAAATTTTCACATTTGTAGCAATTTTTACGGATGTATATTTTCAATATTCTCTAATAAAGGTACGATTGGGGATTTTCCCTCCAAATTATCCCAATTTTTTTTAAATTGGGCAAACTGAAAACCCTATCATTTAGCCGGATTTAAATTAAGAATTTCATGCCATAATCATAGACGCCATGACTGTGAGGGTTAATATACCTAGTGCTATTGTTGATTTGCCTTTTGTTGCTTCACGTCTCTATTAATGCAATGATGACGATGAAAGACAATCACAAAAACACAAGCTTTATGCGGGAATCGAACCCGAGTCCTCTTAGAGTAATACGCTTCGAACCAGCGTCCTTTAATCGTATGTGCCATGGCGGACAGCTATAGTGATATCATAAGCTTCCGTCAAAGACTTGTGCGTGTCTTTTGTAAATAATTAGTCTTAACATGGACATAATATGTAACAGCTGAAGGTTTTGTCACAATTATAATGATAAGTTGTCACATGATTTACAAGTCAGTGACGAAGCTAATCTTAACATGCTATGGCAAATATCTGACTCACAACGGAAGTTGGGTAGACCAGTCATAACAATTCTCATTTTAACATATTATCAATTCATTTCTGTCTGACCGAGCCTTAACTTTCCATATACGTGGGATTTAACTTGCGATTAAAATTATAATAATTATTACTCATTTCTACTGGCGCTATCTATCATTGTGTGATGTAATATCAGCAACAACTATGGCGTGGTGACATTTACAAACAATGTGGATGATGCGCACAGCGTTGCACACCACATAAGGTCTTGCTAGGTATATTGGAGTTAGAGATGTCCGACTCTGAGGGCTGTTTAACAGGACTCAAAACTTGAGAAAAAAACATACAGTCATGATTTCCGTTGTCTGCTGTAGAACCCGCGACCTCCCGAATCAGAGCCACACGCGTAAGTAGGGATGAGTCGTTTAGACGTGCATGTAGAGTTTAAACGTTTAGAGTTTTATACAAACGAGTTTACATGATAGAAATAAACTTTAAAATACATGATAGAAAAAAAATGTTATTTTACTATCACTTTCAGAGCCCACACAAACACAGGTTAATAAATTAGGACAATAATTTTCTCAAAGTGCTTATTTTTGGTGGAGGTGCCGGGTCAATAAAATTCTTAAATGGGAGTGTGAGAATAAAACCGTAGTTATAATTATTCGTCGGCCGGTCATTTGTAGAAAATTACGATTTTTGTTGTAAAACCTAGGCATACGCCTACCTAAAATTTATATATTATAACAAATATATATATATATTGTTTTTGTTTTTTAGAAAATAGGGCAACGTTTATTTAAATGCGAAAATTTCAAGGGGTTAAACGTTTAAGAAACTAAATTCTTTTTCCCATCCCTACGCGTAAGCCTAACGCATGATTACCTCGGTCGGTGTAGAGTGTATAAGATGATAGGTGTTGGATTCCAGAATGTAGAGGGTGGGGTATAAGATGATAGGTGTTGGATTCCAGAATGCGCCATTATGACTATGAAAAACTTCCGTCACAATTGCCGCTGTACTTACTTACAAGTTACTGCTTCTTCAAAGAGCACCGGTAAATGAATACGTTTTATGTATAGTTCGTAACGGAATGCCCATTAAACTATTATTACCCATCAACTCGGTACTAATGACGTAAAGCAAAGTGCAAACGTGTTAGGCGCATGTTCCAGTGAGAGAATCGTAATCGACACGGTGATAAACAGGCGCATTAAGTTTGTACGTATACAAACTTTAATTACAGAAGAAAATGTGTTTTTTACTATAGCCTAAGAACTATGGGTAAACACATACGATAGATTACTAATTTCTTTAATACTATTCATAAACAAGCTTTTACAATGTTCTTACATCGAGGATCTGGACAAGGGAATTTTAAAAAAAGTAAAATTTTATTATAAAATGTGTTTGAAGTTCCATTAAATTCGTTGGTACAACAATTATTAATGCTCTTGAGTAGGCCTGCAAAAATTTAAGACAATATAGTGAAACGATTGTATAACGACGACTTGTTCTGACTTGTATTCCAAACCCGAGACATCAAAGAATAGTCTGACGAAAAATCGAAACAAGTAATACTTTATAGAAACAGAAAGAACAAAAAGCTTGACGTCAAAGAAGGAGCTGCTCTTGCGGAAAGATAACAAGTGCTTTGGAATTGAGGAAGACAATTCTCCTTCCGAGTTGCTTTTAATGTTTCCTTAGAAGATATTGCTGAAATGTTTTTCCTTGGGCTACCGCAAAGTGAGAGTATTTTCAGAAATGATCTTCGCGTTTTGAACAAGTCACGTTGCTTGTTAGATCATTTCATCCTTTACAAAGTCTCAAGAACTGTCAACAAAGACAAAACATGGCAACGGTGGAAGCGTAAACGAAACACATTTCATCATTATTAATACATTTTGGAATATTTGTATTCTTCCTTTGCATAAAAATCCATTTGTAAAAGTGTTAAAGAGAAATTTAGAGAACTTGTGCTTTCTTCCGATCTAACGATCCCTTCCTCAACTGACGACAGTGACAAAAAAAGTTCGAGAAAAAATCGTTAGCAGAATTAAAATTTAGTAAAAATGTATTTAACACAATTCTGTGAGTTTAATTTATGACAGCTATTTTGCTACCTCTGATCACGTTTATAAGATCTTTACTCTGAAGCGCAACCAACCTCTGAGTGTGAAATTTAGCATCGTCACCTAAACCAAAACCACTAATTTTATTAGTAGACAATTACTGAATTATACCGACATCATTCAAAAGTTACAGGATGCATATTTGTATTTTATGAGCACTTGACATTGAAATTGAACGACTTGAATACAACAATTGCACCGATAAATGAGATCATAATCTGTCTGGTATTGTTCAATTGATTCTAAGACGTGTGTGTAAATCATAGCTGTTTTCTAGGCCTGGCACGCAGAAAGCACTTGTTACTGATAATGGCAAGCATTTCATCCAAGCCCATTGTAAACCGAGTTAGCGAATATGAGTGTTATTCATGGTGTGAATTGAATTATTGCGCGTTGTTCAGTAAAGTGACTTTGTTATGGTTGTGTGGTGGTTGCTAGGCGACGGAAACACATCGACCAGGAGCTCTTTGGAGTCGTAACAAGCTCTTTGTGTTCGCAGGGGTTGAAGTTGAATGATCGGCAGGAATTAGATTATTATTCTCACCTTCGCTGTCTACACTTTAACACGGGTACACTCGAGATAAGTGGTTTTAAAACAATTACACGCAAGGCAGGTCCAACAGTAAACATACATGTTTGCTTGGCTTAAACGACAAAATAGTTTGAAATCTAGCAAAATTGTCACAGAAGCGGAAATGAATGACTACTAACGCCATGGTCACACTTAAAAATTATTTTGATCTTGACAAATTTTGAATTTGATTGTTAACTATTGTTTTTTTCCATGATGGCATGAGCATGAAGTTTCATATACGTTGGTTGGTTACTGCCCGTACGAATGAATACCTACATAGTTTGCCAAAAGACAAATATAAGGTTTTGAAACAAAATTTAAACTGGGTGGTTTAAAAAAATAAAAATATAAAAATGCGCGTACATGCCCCCCCCCCCCCCCCCCCACCGCATGGGGCCACATTTGAGGGGTTTGTGTTCTTTTTCCCCTTCCCTTTTTTTATTTTTTATTTATTATATTATTTTTATTTTTATATATTTTTTAAATTTATTACGCCCTAATAGTGGGGAAATTGAAAAACTACATTCTGAAAAGGATCTTTTACAAGAACATAAAATATTTTGCTTTTCTAACATCTCCTCCTCCCACCTTTTCCTCCTGGCACCGCCACCTCGGTCTGACGTAACGTTTTAAAACCACACCCTTTGAAAATGAGCAGGGGGTTCCCACTCGAGTTTAAACGGATTTTCCCCAAAAAAAAAGGTATACAAAAAAGCTCTACGTACAAGTGTTTGCATAAAAAAGCGTCGTTTTCAGAGGGAAAGGGGGGGGCCAAAAATAAAGGGGGTTGTGAGAGGTCTGGAGGAGTGGGGCTCAGTAGCTACTCCGACGACAAGTATCCCACGAAACAAAAAACCCTAACCAAGAAAACGAAAAACTAAAAACCATACGAGCCCATAAACAATGAAGAGGGGGATAATACTTAACATATACTTTCCGTTTTAGAAAACTTTTAAGGTAAATAATGGAAGGACAAATTTTTTCCGAAAACCCACATTAAGGGCCGGGACCGCGACAAAAACCAGGGTGTTTTTTTTATTTGGGATCATAAAAAGCTTTGTTTTAAAATTAAAAATCCCCTTTTCCCTTTCATTTTTGACAACACATGATTTAGGAAAAAGTTTTTCTTTGACCCCCTTTTTTTAATTAGATTTTCTGAAATGCCTGTGAATGTATTTGATTCGCCTCCCCAAAACGGACAATTTTTGAAACACGAATTGTTATCGAAAAAAATCGAAAAAATCGGATTAAAACCCCCCGGAAAAAATTCCCACCCCACCCTAAAGAAAAAAAAACTAGCATGCCTCCTTCTCAAAAAATTTTGCCCTATAACAGGCAAAGTCCCAAAGTATGGAAACAATTGCAGACTCGAAGTGCTATTGACACACACAATCCACCCCTGGTATAAATATTTTATGCCATTATTTTCCCAAAATCATTAAAAAAACCCCCAAAATCGGAAATTCGCTGTTTTCTAAACTTTTCCGCCCATAAATTCAATCACTGGGAAAAAACGCTAAAGCCCCCCGCCGCGTTGATGAGGAGCTTTTTAATTTATAAAATGTTAATATTAATTTAAAAAAAGTAAAAAAAAATTAAAACCCGGGCCCCTACAAAGCAAACATTAGGTCTGTTTTGGGTCTTTGATTGTTTGAAAAAAGGCTGTGAGTAAGGTTTTAAAATTTTCCCGGGGGTTTTCATACAAGGCTTTGAGAAAAAATCTAAAAAACTATATTTTGTGCTATTTTGGGGGGATTTGACCAAACGGGTTTGGGGGTACAAGTTCATATTTACATGGAAAATTAAGGTAAGGTTGATAAACCCCGATGATGGGTGGGGGAAGTTTTTACCCCAAAATTCGTTTTTAAAATAATATGGCCTCCCCGGGCCCTAAGTTTTTAAAATTCCCTTTTATTTAATTTTTAAAATATGTTTTTTAAATTTTTTTACCAAAACCCCCGGGTATACACGTTTAAATTTTTAAATCGAACCTGTCACCCTTTTCCGCTTGGGGAAAGTAATTAGTAAAACAAATTAAATTAAATAGACTTTTAATAATAGAAACATATCTATCAAAAAATATTCGCAAATGGTGGGGAATTTGTCCCCCCGCTAAGGGGCCTCGTCTATATAGGGTAGCTGGGGTTTTAATGTCCCCCCTCCAAAGGGGACGCAAGGGCTCCCCCTTTAATTGGGGTTTCCCATGTGATGTATGCAACATGCCCCTCGAAACCCGAGAGGAAAAATTTTTTTTCTCAATCATCCCAATGCGCTGAGCCGCTTTCCTTTTATGGGGGCTGGGTTTACGGGAAAAACCCGCCCCTGTCATGCGATAAGAAAAACTGGCCCGGCGGAGACGAAGATCGATATGGAGGGCTGTTTTTAAAAACCCAAAACCCAAAAAAATTCAAAAAATCAACAAGTCGAATTTGAAAGAAAAATTTCAACAAATTTCAAAAAACCCCAAAATCAAAGGGTTGTTTTTTTGAGAAAAAAACTTTAAAAAGGAATTTTTGGGGTTTTAACTTTTTTTTGGGAAATTTTACAAAAACCCAGGGTGGCAAAAATTTAAAATTGGGGGGAAAAGGTAAGGGAAACCGGAATGTCCAAATTTTTGAAACTACGACAATATAATTACATTAGCTTTTTGGTATAAATGGCATAGCGAGCAATTACAGCCTATATGTCATGACGGATATATTTGCTACAGTTAAAATTTCGATTCGGAATCGATTCAATTTACTATACTAAAAAAAGGAGCAGCTTTTTACAAGAAACGGTTGTAGTTGCAGCATTCAACATAGATGATGTTTTAAACGGGATGTCTCGCTTCATTGTCTTTGTATCGATTAAATAAAATATGAAACAAAATACATCATATCTGAACCGCATCGATCGTCTGTATCGTGTGTGTGTGGCTAGTATAGCCTCCCCTCGTCATTAATCATGCTCTGTGGGGGAGATGCTTCCCATCCCTGGCTGCTTCACAATCCCACCGCCTTGTCCGTCTGATAGAACCCCACCTGGCATTACCAGGGCGGTGAGAACCCCAGGGCGGCGCACGAGAGAGGCTCAAATATTAATATCACTCTTGTTTCAAACTATACAAGTGGCCATTGTACAATTCAACCCCTTTACCGGATAACTAATTCAACGTGAGAGCTTTTCTACTCGTATCAACCCTTTGTAGAGTTAAATAAACGTTCGTTTAACCTATGTTATGTTATAATAGAGGTTGATCACATAGGAAGATACTAGCCATCGGCAATCCTGACTAAAGGTTTGTTTGTGCATAGTTTTTTGCATAGTCAAAACAAATTGTCGGGTTTGAGACCTATATAAATTAATCATTGAACACTCACTCCGTCTATATATAGTTAGCCATTGAAAATGGGCAAGTTTCATTTAAAAAGACAATAAACGTTTTAAAACCGATATTGGATCATGTGAATTTTAATGGGATAAGAAAGTAAAGATTGATTGGAGGACGCATTGGTCGCAAAGCACTCTGGCCCTCGCCCAACTCTGGAACCCCCTAGTTTCTAGTTAGGCGCTTCTTATCAGGCAGTTGGGAAACTAAGATGGAAGCGTCGAGCCCCACGAGTCACGACGTATCCGGGGATTCCCCGAGCAGATGACTGATTAGACGCGAGGCATAAACATGATCATTAATTTTACTAGGAAAACGCTAAAGTCCCGCCCGGTGATGGATGAGCTTTTTAAAGGTTTAGTTTGCGTGGGAATCTTTACTTTTTTTCAAGTGCTTTGTTTTGCTGCCTACGCATTCTAGGTGAATGTTGTTTAAGTTTCTTTTGTTTCTTGTCAATTGGTATTTTTACCGTAGCTTTTTTTCTATGGATTTTGGCTAAATTTTCCACTTTTTCTTTCAAAAGGTACTACATAACCATAACCTAATTTTCCATGGTATAATATGAACGTTGTAGCCCCACCCGTTTTTGGGCTGAATTGGCCCAAATGGCACGAAAATATCGCACAAAAAGTCAAAAAACGTATATTAAAAGCTTTATTTCTCTCGATTCTGGCTAACTTTTTCAACTTTTTCTTTCAGAAAGCAATACATCCCCATAACCTTAAGTGTATGTGAAATATGAACGTTGTAGCCCCACCCGTTTGGTCAGAATGGGCCAAATGGCACGAAAATATCGCACTAAAAATCGAAAAAAAATCGTAAAAGTACGATATTCATGAGAAAATATTTCTTCGATTGTACCCAAAAACGTGGCAAGTCTAAGTTCAGAGAAAACGAAGGTCGTGTCAAATTTTCATCAAGATCGCATATGCCGTTTGCGGTAGAGAGCGAAAAAAAACAGACGGAAAAACAAACAAAAAAAAAAACAAAACAAAAAACAAAAAACACATCGAGCTAAATTTTTGGGGGGTCGGTGAAATTAAAGGGTCTTCGCTTCGCTCATCCAATGATCTTGGGATATAGTTCTTGAAATGATACCTACTTAATATTCATATTTTTATCTGCTCGGAAGTTTTCTTAACGCAACTCAGATGACATGACCAAGAAAAGAGGGTGAAAACGATAAAGTTTTAACAAGTGTATGAAGTAAGTTAAATAAGCAAGAATGATCTTGGGATAGTACTTGTTGTGATGATGTTGTAATAGTTGTTGTAAGTAATATTAATATTCAAATATTGATATCTACTCGGAAGATATGTCCATGGACTTAGAAAATCCATGATATGTCCAAGTAAAGAGGATAAAAACGGTTAAGTTTTGAGAAGTGGATGAAGAATATGAAGTACTTACTAACAGGGCAGAAGTGAAGTGAAATAAGCAAGAATGTAGGACACCAACACTGAACACACACCCATCTCTCGTGAGTTACGACAACTCTACACCTAACGTGTGTTTGTTTGTGATGGTGCACGCGCCTCGTCCTACACGTGTACATCTGTTTGTTTGTTAGTCGTGTAGAAGGAAGGGGGGGACAAAGCCGGTGTAGCCGACAGAATGATGATGAGCTAGCTAGGTGTTTAGAATCACACGACGGACCGGATCCGAGTCGGGCTCACCGGAAGTGGACACTGGACAAGCGACGCCGCATAGGGATCCATCACAACCACAGACAGCCAGGATGAGCGGGAACAAAATTAACTCATTAATTTATACAATATTTTGTGTGGCTTGTTGGTCTTGTGGTAAAGGCTCTGCTTTAGGAACGGGTCTGAAGTTTTTTTTTCCAATTTTTTCCCTCGGTCGTTAATGCGAATGCAAGGGATTAAGTCAATTTAAACAGCCCTCGGACATCCCTTCACAATTATATACCTAGACACCGAAGAGGGGCATGCATTGCACCCTGGGCAGGTTCTTACGAGGAATGATTTATTCATATTTAATTAATTAATTTATTAATTCGTATTAATTCGTATTTAGAGTCTACCCACTTAGTCAACATAACTGATTTTCAGTGGGGGACATTAAACCAAACCAACCAAGCCAACCTTGTAGGCCCTGACGCAATCGACGAGTGACCGATAACCAACCAAAGTTCGACATTTTTTAAATAGGAAATATAGCAATCAGTGGTATGGCCAGTGCGAACCCCCGCGGATCAACGCCAGAATCAACAAGGTCGATTTAGATGATATTGTGGTAAAACACTAATCTATACTCTCTAAGCTGCAGCTTCTGGTCTCCGATCTTTAGCCGCAGCAGTTTAAACCCCAGTCTGTTACATCAGGAACGAGTCAACGATCAACCTGGCGCCTTGAATACACAACCAGACGAACGACGAGGTCGACGACAGAGAGGAGAAAAAAACTCAGGAAAACGAACAACATTTTAAAACGTTTGGCTACTTTTTGCCAGACATTCTCCTCCAGCATGTGTTCGGTTTTTGCAAGTTTGGTTACCGGTTTTCAGGCGAATGTTTATTTTCTTTGGACGACAACCACTGTGCACGAAATACGTCGCGCTCGGAACTATCTTTATAAATCAATTCTTTCTTGACATAATAGAGGGGAAGGAATGTTGGACGGTAATTAATTTTTAAATTGGCGATTAGGAAACTATGCATAAATATTGTTTATTTAGAACCTACAGAGCTGTTTGAGTTATGATATCGTGAGAGAGTCGAGATTAAATTAAAGTTATCAGATTAAAATAAATATGGTCAGAATCTCGTTAAAATATCAATTCATATACGCCCAGGTCTGTATTAAAAGTAGTGATAGCACAACAGAAACTGAAATACAACGTACAAACTCACTTTTGAACTCTAATAAATCGACTCTAAATCCACAATACGTTTTTAAAAGTGTCAATGTATTTCTTTTCCTTTGCTTTCAGCCCTGACTACCCATCTTCTCCACTTCTTTTAAACGTTGTCATTTCTAAACCCCGGCGATATAATCTTATCATGTTTCTTTTCCCCCCTGTTATTTTATGCCTTGCAATCGTAAAACGTCATTCGATATAAGTTCTTACGAGTAATAAAATCAACTTAATGATTAGTAGTTATAAATAAAGACGTTTGTTACCGCGGTAAATACAAGTTAACAGTATTTATTGCATACGCACTTAGCTGGTTCCAGTCTACCGGTTGATCCTTGACGAACGGGAATACCACGATTTGGGGTTTCTTTAATTTGCACCCGAAAAAAGTACCGGGTTTTGGCATTAAGACTTTGATCCCGCCGAACTATGCCGTCCAAAGTTCACCCAAACATTATTTATTTATTATATGAGGGGAAGGCCGTGGTAATGATTTTTGTTGCTAAACGTATCTATTAATCACTAAGGCCATTCGAGACGATGAGTGGTGGGAAAGATGAGGATGAAGTGAAGTTGAAGTTTTTTAGGTTCAAGGGCGCTCCAACCGTTAGGTCATATTGCGCCTCCTGCGATAATGTCGTTTATTAGTTAATAACTATAACTATATATATATTTTTTTTAATGGAGGAAAGTATGGTGTAAATGACGATTACAAAAAAACTCATGTTTTATGCGAGATTCGAACCCAAGTCGCTTCGGACTAGCGCCCTAATCGTATTTGCCACCGAGGACGGCGAGAAGGAATGTGGTATCTACCTTGGGTATGCACTAATTCAAGACGACCAAACTTACTGTGCATTACTTTTAAATTGCAATATACTTCACGCTGCGTTTTTGTAATCTATATTCTGCACGATTAGTAATGAGGATTTATACATTTTCAAATATTGAGAGAGCGTTCCGCTTACCACTGCAGCTAACACACTTTGCTATATAACCCACCCAGATAGGTGATTATTAAACCACAAATTACTATTGCATGAAAGCAATACTCACAAGAAAGATCACTGATCTTATCGGGCGTGACGAACGTTTTTATTTCTTCGAATATTCGGTGCCAATTAGGTGTTTCAACACTTTCAACTGGTCTTTTCGGCAGGTTTATTTTTTACGGCGCTTCCGTGCAACAATGCATAATAATTACTAGCTTCTGTATCGTGTGTAGGCCACCGTTTACACATGACGTAAAACCCAGGTGGACGTATAACTAGTATTATATTATATTCTCTACATCCCTCGATCACCAGCTGTATAGCTCTTATTGCCAGGGGCCAATTATTTGCCAAAACCAACATGCACATTCGTGTGAATAATAAACACTACATTTAAGCACGATTGTGTTTTGTTTAATATAATTGGCAGAAGAAAAACAAATCGATTCATTGTCTACACGACTTCCTGTTGTCTTTGTCCTACTTTACAAAGTCAGTTTGATTTCTTTAAGGGTATTTGTGGTCGAATTATCTCACAACGGTAAAGTGCAGAAAATTGTTCACAGTCTCTGGAGAAGAAATAACCACAATGTGAACTGGAAACTAAAATTAAACCGTTTTTTAAAATCTTGTTGCACATTTATCTGAATAAACAAATAGAGTAGGCCTACACTGTAAAAAAAATACGTGTCAAAAAACTGCATTTGTTGTAGGAAGTAGTGCTAACAAAATATATTGTGGTATTTTAATTGTAGCAGGTATTATTTATTTTACTGTGAATGATTAACTATCGTTTA
>JAMZAV010013859.1:0-15713 GCA_024449915.1 Sweltsa coloradensis | reverse complement strand
ATCCAGGATGAGGGAAGGGGAACAGCGGAGCACAAATAAATGACGAGCGCTTCTTGACAAGCAGGGCAGAGTTAGAGAACTAAACCATCCAGTCTGGACAGAACAGACAACCTCCTGAAGTGACTAAGATTAAACAGAATGATGAATGAGAACGAGGACACAGCACAGACTTGAACAAGAAGACACATACAGCAGCAACAGAAGCTAACTCTGTGTACTGAGGAGGCCCAATGAGACCAAAGCAAAGAGCGCGGACAAAACACGTCCGCCTGGGACAAGAACAACAGACCGACTGCGAGGCGATGCTCTCTGCTGTGCTGTGCTTGCAGGTAGAAGTCAAAAGGTGCGGGGCGGCGAGGTCATATCGACGCTGCACGCAAGGTGCACTGACGTTTTTCAAATCGTGTTGATGACAATGGCGCATGTGCTTTTAGGTGAGTAATTAATTGGTTGTGAGTAATATATGGAGATATGTAGTGAGGCTCATCGTGACGAGACTACATTGTCACAGATATCAAATTTTCAGTGATTTTTCTTTTACTATGGACCAACTGTCAAATGGTGCATTTCACTTCAAAATCAATACTTGTAAATAAATACAGTGGCCATGCAATCGATCACCAGTTGGCATTGAATGTCTGCATTGCTGTATGAATATGTTCATAAGTCAGCCATTTTTGATTGATTGGATATTGCTTAACGTATCATATTTATGCAACTTGGCTAATCGAGACGAAGGCGGGACGTAAGGGGTGACGCGGGGGGACAAGGGGTGGACAGGCCTGTGCTGGTCAGAACCAGCCACAAGCATATGGGGAGGGCAGGGGTTCCCCCACGTCGTGGTCGTGTCCGTCTGTGTCATCATCCGTCCGTGTTGTCATTGTCGTCGCCGTCGGGGAGGTCCCCGACGACGACCCAGATTGAGACGCAACTATGGGTCTGAAAATCTTTGAGCATGAGGAGGTTAAATGCATATTTGCAAACTTGCAGTACATTGTATTGTACTAATATTTGTAACCGTCAATGACCCTACATCTAATAGACAGTACTCTGTATCCAACATGGCAAGTGAGAGACACGATGCAAACAGCATTCGGTACTGGTTAGCTGAGTGGATAAGGAGTGGGGCTGTAGTACCCAGTGAAGTTGTGACAGACATGTCTGCTGCATTGATGTCGGCAGTTGTAAACACTTTCACAGAATTCCCTTCTCTAGCTGACTATAGATCAGAATGCTCTAAAAAGAACACGCCTAAACATCACCACTCAAAAATGCTTTGGTAAGTGCGATGTTGCTCATACAATGAAAATTATGTCCCAATGGAAGAGTCTGAAAGGCCAAATACGATTTTGACAGTTGCACAGAGAGAAACCAAAGGTGAAGACACTATCACTGAGCAACCAACTAAATCTGAATTGTGCAAACAAATGCTGCAGAGAACGATTGGTACCGTCATCGAAGAACGACTTTGTGATTTACGTGACAAAGAAGAAGACCTAATGGCCGACAGGACAAGCGAAGTGCACGTTGGTGTTAACGAATACAAGTTAGAGAACAACAGTTCCCAGTCCTGGGTAAGCCAACTGACTAAGAAGGCTGAGCTGGATGGTCGTCAGGAGGGAATCACGGGAAACCAACAATACCTGCCGGGCATCGTCCATGACATTATCCATATCTCGAGACTGTTGTCAATGTGGACTGCACTAATGGTTGAAACATTTGGACATGGAAAAAAACTGCTAGCAGAGCTCCCGTTGAAAGTAGTTTAAACGATCTAAAGCACAGGGTGTTTTCATATAGCCACTTCCCAATGAGAGTAGATGAATTCGTGTTTCTCCAAATTAAAGCAATCGATGGGGTAATGAAACTGACAGCAGCTCCAGCACGATCTATCATTGAACCCGATTTGAAAAAAAGAGGCTAATTGCATTTGGTTATGCAATTCGTGGTAATCTCGATTGTTTAGATGACACTGTGGTTGCGTGAGACCAATGTTTGGAATGGTACGACTTGGAGTGTGTTTCACTGCAGAGGTCACCAAAAACTAAACATTGGTTTCGCCAACAATGTAAAAACACTGTGTAATGTAATGTTAACAATGTGTAAAACAATGTGAAGGGAAAAATGTATTCCTCAGCACATGTGCACAGTTGTGTTACTTAAGCTCATAATCTTATTTCTTTGTAATGTTATGTTATATTGTAACCTATTTGATTGACCCACTATGTAGGCCTCTTACCATATTGTATGTCGGTGAAAAAAAAAATTGTATTGCATTGGCAATGGGTGAATTGATAATAGAAGTACTCTTACTCTACAGTATTGCATTGGCAATGGGAGGTGAGCCCCTAAATATTGTCCTAAATAAATATCCTTCATTCTACATTCATTGTGTGGCTTGTTGGTCTTGGGGTTATAGGCTTTGCTTCCAATGCAGAAGATCCAGGGTTCGATTCCCGCTAAAGTCAAATGATTTTTAAATTATGATTTGGACTAAAGTCCATCAGTTCTTGTCCTAGGAATTTGTAAACGGTGACTTTGGAGCCGTCCTAGCAACGAGGCACATAATAAATTTGAAGTTATTCTGAATCGGCCTTGTTGATTCTGGCGTTGATCCGCGGGTGTTCGCATTGTCCATACCACTGATTGCTATATTTCCTATTAAAAAATATTGATCTTTGGTTGGTTATCGCTCACTCGTCGATTGCGTCGGGGCCTACAGGGTTGGCTTGGTCGCTTTGATTTACTGTCCCCCACTTCATTTTCTCGCAGCATGACCGAAGGGTCGACTGGTTCCTCAGACGAAAGCCAGCCACAGGGACTTGGCCTACGCGAAGAAGAAATAATTAGCACGCTCATTTTTACGATAGTTAGTGAACAGCAAAAGTTTCATGAGTGGCAGAAGGGCCAGAAGAGGAGTGTGGCCAACATTTTAGGGAAAATCACAAGTCTCCTGTCTACCTACAAAGCCACCCTGAAGACTAAAATTTTACAACAGGTTTAAAGCATAAATGTCTGCATCAGGAAAAAGTTAGACTCCAGCCTCACAAATGCTGTAGTTGAAAGAATGTGAGAGAGAGTTGACAGCGCTCCATCTCATTCAGCTGGCAGCAGCAAAACTCAGAGGTCCTTCCTGAGAAACGCTCAAGTGTGGTAAGTAGTAGCATTTAACACGACAATTACACAAAATTAATATAACCGGTGCTATTTTATTTATTTACTATCCCGTTTTTTAAACTGATAATCAATGGATGGTCAATAAAATTACTGTAGCCTACACTGACAGTAGGCCTACTATAACAATAATAATATGCAGCAGACCTATTTGAATAGTTTATAAATAAATAGTTTTATAAACTAGCTAGTTGACCTAGCCAATCCAATTCAAAATCATGGCTATGGTCTATGGATGATTAGGACATAATTTAGCCCTACAGTTGTAATGGTTAGCGACTTTTCAACAAGCTACGCTTCCTGACTAAACACGTTAATTAAAATTCAGAACAAAGCCAAGGTAGCCACGGTATATATGAAATTAAGTTTTTTTTATTATTTCCTTTTTGTTTTGTTTTGTTTTGTGTTTTTTTTCTTTCCTTTTTTATGAGTTATAACTATACCTGTATAAACTTCCTTGTAGTTATGGAATCCTCCACCTGTGTTTTAGGCACACTGATTGAATATAAGATTGTCAAACACTATAAACGACTGTAACACAGAAGGTAGGCCTTTTACTAGGTAAGTAATGCTAGAAAACTGAGAGTGTTATGATCGTCCCAGAGTTGGTAGTGTTAAGTAAGACAAATAGGAAAATCTATACTATAAATAAAATAGAGAAAGCTAGTCAGGACAAGAATCGTCCTTCCTTTCAATAATATTGGCAATCTACGAGCAATTCAAACTATCACTGTAATAACTATGAAAAACACTTATTCTTGAATAACCTAATCTAATACACATATTATGTAATCAATATTTAGTGCCCTGGACGAATTTGCAGCTATATGCGAAAACTTGGAGTGGTTTTTCCGGGGGTCTCCCGGTGTCGTCACACTGTTTGGAGGCAAGGGGCCCGTGAGGTGCCTCGGACCTTATGACCACGAGGCTGTACGGGCGGCCGCCTTGGAAGCCAGAGAAGCCACAAGGGGACGGCGATGCGCCGCCGCCAGGGCCTTAGGCGTCGCGTGCGACAGTGACTCGGACATCTAGCTGTGGTCCGGGTGGCGGTTAGTTGATTGCAAATATCACCGTGTTTATGTTCCCTGAAACATATTTTCCAAAAACTTCCAGACTAAACCTAGGTTTTGGAAGAAAGGTTGTCGTCGAGAGGTTTCCCGTTTACTGAAAATAAACAGAGCATGGTTACAATAACCCCGGATACAAGGGATGAGTGGGCCGAATGAAGGTTCCCTTGTTGTTCCGTGAAGTAGTAGCCGTATCTTGTGCTGGCTGGGAGAAGGCGTTGGATGGAAGGGTGTATTGATGCGCTGTTAGTGTGAGTGCAGAACAAATAAACCTTTCAGTTTTATACAAATACTAGTTAGTTGTCATTGCATGTAGTAATATCACATTGTTAACAATGCATTATTTAGATAGTTAAGACCATATTTATAAAACATATAAGCTTACACTTCCAAGCATTTCAATGGTATAAACACGTGGAATGTTGTTATGTGGAACTTGCAATTTACCTGCTAAATGTATGTTTTTGAATATGATTCAATTCAATTGAAATTATGGATGCACACATTGCAATCAAGATTTGGATTGGATATTGCTTTACGTCTCATATTTATGCAACTTGGCTAATCGAGACGAAGGGAGGGACGTAAGGGATGACGCGGGGGGACAAGGGGTGGACAGGCCTGTGCTGGTCAGAACCAGCCACAAGCATATGGGGAGGGCAGGGGTTCCCCACGTCGGGGTCGTCTCTGTCTGTGCCATCATCCGTCCGTGTTGTCTTTGTCGTCTCCGTCGGGGAGGTAGTCAAAGGGAAGGGGTTCCCCGACGACGACCCAGAGCTCGCCATTAGTTTCAGGGAGTGAAACTCCCCTATGCACGGGCCAAACCGCGAGAAGGTGTCGAGTTGGAATTTGAAGGCCCTTGCAATCAAGAGAAACATCACATAATATAATCAACAATAGCCGAGTTCTCGTTTATCCATACAAAGAAAATGTGGATATGAGGTCTCATTCAGAAACATTCAGCCAAAGTGGATAAATATGATACGTTAAGCAATATCCAATCAATCAACACTAAAGTTATTAGTGCCCGTATTCTCGTTTACAGTGACGTGTTATTTTTTAAGTCCTGTTGTACAGCTTTGTTGATTTCAGATATTTAAAAACATTGGCAATATTCTTAGATTCATACGACAAAATTTCTTTTAAATTAGGTTTTAGTTTAAAATGATTCCTTTCGTCCATTTGTTGAGAACATTCTACAAAAATGTGCTTTACAGTTAAAATCTCACCACACTGCTCACAAGGGGGTGTATCTTCACCTCTTAAAGGGTATCCTTCAGTGAGATGTGTGTGTCCAATGCGAAGACGGGTCAGAACAACCTCTTCGCGTCAAGAAGAGCGCCTTGAAGAGATCCAAGGTATTACATCTGCTTTCATTTCGCGAAGCTTATTATTTTGTATGATATGCCATTCTTCGCACCACTTTTCTTTAAGTTTACGTTTAAAGAATGCTTTATGATCAGGCGTTACAACTAAATGGCAATCAATTTGTTTTCTGTGACAGCTTGGGGTGTTTTTTTGGATTGGATATTGCTTTACGTCTCATATTTATGCAACTTGGCTAATCGAGACGAAGGGAGGGACGTAAGGGATGACGCGGGGGGACAAGGGGTGGACAGGCCAGTGCTGGTCAGAACCAGCCACAAGCATATGGGGAGGGCAGGGGTTCCCCCACGTCGTGGTCGTCTCCGTTTGTGTCATCATCCGGCCCGCCAATTTTGTTCCCAGGGGTTTGTCGGAAATCTATCAAATTTAAAGTCGTTTGTCTATGCTAGTGTTGAAAACACGATTTGTGCATCCCCCAACACAACAACTTTGCCTCTTAAGTTAATTCCGATCATTTCTAACAAATGAAATCACTCTTGCTTGACAGTAGTAGGTGCAAATGCATGCTAACGGTCAGTTGTTGTCCATAATTAATTTGTTCTCGATTCCGCTGCCTACAAGCGCTAGTAGTTCCAACGTATGGTGCCTATACACTACATTAACAGTAGAAAGTCCGAAATTAAAAATTATGTTTTACAGCATTATGTTTACTACCTAACAAGTTTCTTTCCTTTGTTACTGAAAACACTCCTATCGAATGCCAGCTGAGTAAACCTGAAGGTTATAGCAACCATCAACCGCAAATTCGGGACAGCTCGAAAAGATATCAAGAGGAAATGCCCCGAGTCTACTTTTGGCCCCTCAAAAAGATTAACATTTTTAGCAGCTAAGAAAACACAAACATCTTTAGAGTTCACAATCACCCCTTCCCTTGTCACTGGCCACAGGCTCAAATGAAATGTGCAAATTAACAGCACATCACTATGAAACATCTAAAAATTCCTCTTCAAATTGTAGTGGTTCACAATAACCGCTACCCTTGTCACTGCTCCTAGGCTTAAATGAAAACAGACCATTAAGCACCTGCTGATTTGATTTTGATTGGATATTGCTTAACGTTCACATTTATGCAACATGGTTTATCAAGACGAAGGGAGGGACATAAAGGGTGACGCAGGGGGACAAGGGTTGGACAGGCCTGTGCTGGTCAGAACCAGCCACAAGCATATGGGGAGGGCAGAGGTTCCCCCACGTCGTGGTCGTCTCCGTCTGTGTCATCATCCGTCCGTGTTGTTATTGTCGTCGCCGTCGGGGAGGTAGTCAAAGGTAAGGGAAAGTTCCCCGACGACGACCCAGAGCTCGCCATTAGTTCCCCTAATCACGGGCCAAACCAGGAGAAGGTTGCGAGTTGGAATTTGATGGACCTGCTGAGGAGTAGTTACAATGTAATAGGGGTTTTATCGAACATAAAGTTATATCACCAAGCTTTATGTGGACCTTACCCTCTAAAGAACAATAAAGGACCCTTCGATTGACTGGAAATTTGACGATAGTGATGGGGCTTTTCTAACTAATACCAGTCAGGCTTGAAATATTGAAGAGATACAATTTAAAACGATAACATCTATTTACCGCTTTATTTATGGTAATACTATTAATAATAAATAATTATTATCTGAATATTTAAAAATAAATAAAAAATAAAATAACGGCTGTGTCCCAGATTTTGAAAGTTGTGGTGCACACTTGTAAGATTTTAATGTAGGTACTTATCAGCATAATCACACCCATCATTACTATCATTATAACTATGTTCTTTAATCGGTTTAGGATAAAAAAAAAATTGTAGTATTCATTGTTGATTTGGTTCTAGGGTGAATGGAGGGCCTGCCCTGCTGCGTGCCCTGTTGATGACGAAGAAGTACTCCGAGTTATCACCCGAGGGTACCCTGTCAGTGTGACTTGTTTGGGGGGTGCTCAGATCCAGCAATGGATAGCGGATGCAGAAGAGACCAATGAAGCGCTGCGTGCTGCATACTTTAGAAGAGTGCAAGAACGAGAGACCATAGAATTGAGTGGGGTGCAGTGGTGGCTTAGGAGTGTTGAAGGAGAGGCTCCCGAATCGAGAGGGCCAATGTAGTGGATGCTGGTAGCAGAATTAATGAGCCTTAATTCCGCATGGCAAAGAGATGTAGGAGCTCGAGAGATGAATTGAGAGTTTAGCGGGGGCAAGAGGAGAGTTTGGAAGATTGAGAGATATGATTGTGTGTCGCAGGAACTCTCTCTCTCTCTCTCTTCATCAGGCCAATTACTTTGTGTTCTAATTATCTAAAATTTTCATTAGGCCTTCATATCATTGTTATTATTATTAGCGGTAGTTATAGTATATTATCAATACCATACAAAATGCAATGTAATGTACCTCCTTAAAGATTGGATGGAAGATAAGGTTTCACTAGCCTTAATCCCGCCTTAAAATAAGGACCTTAATTAATCAATCAATCTCTCTCTCTCGCTCTCGTACTTTTGTGTGAATGAATGAATGAATGATTTTTTTTTTTAAATTTTCCCCAGAGCTGGTTGCAGGCGTAGGCGCCAGGCGGTCGTCCAAGCGTGGAGCAACCAACATGGCCACCCAAGCCCCGGCCTCCCTGGTGCATCGCAATCCCAAGATGGCCACATGTCCTCCCCTTGCCCCCTCATCAAGATACAGCGACTCGTACCGAGGTTAAATATTAGAATAAGGCTTGAATTGTATTCTTTGTAATGTGGTAACCTAAATCAATTTGTCAATTTAATAGTTGGATCCAACCTTGCTTTTCTTGTCATGTGAGTAGTTAGCATTTAGCAATGGTAAATAAATTTGAAAGTCATTTTAAATCACTCTTATCAATTCAAATGCATGCGTGCCCTATGACTCATTCCCCTCATTCAAAAACGTCAGCATTCAGCACTCAACATAATTTCGAGGTTGCATTTAATGTTAAGTACGAGTGGACCTCCGAGCCCCGGACCCCTGCAGTTCCAGCGAGCGGTGGAGCACAGCGCTAGCGCGCTAGGTACAGGTACCTCTCCTGACCTGAAGGGCAGGAGTTGTATTGAGCTGCATACTGTGTCGTTTCTGTGCATACTTGTACCAACTGTTTTGCTAGTCCACCCCCCCTATTTCGTCATCTCTTGTTTCTCCGACCGTGTAGTTAAATGTTGAACGTGTAACCCGGCCTTAGGCGCAAGGCCTATAGTGAATTTTTAATTTGTATTTGTTTTGGCGAACCAACGTGTAGAGTCTGAGCTAGTTAGGCGTGTAGTTAGTTTCAACTGTCACCCACCAGTGGGGCTTGAATCTCACCGCGACCCGAGGTATTTTAAATTCAGGATAGGTTTACACGTTCGAGTGAAGCGAAGCTACTATGTCGTTGGAAGAGGTAGGAAAGGGGAACGATAGGCGTAGCGTGGCAGTGCCTAGCGCATTCGCGGAACCGGGCGTAGAGTACGTAATGGAAACCGAGGCGGGTGTAAGCGAGGTGTTACGCGAGTGTTCATTCTCAATGGACAGTGTTGATGCGAATCTCGAGACCCCAGGCGAGACCACCACCCTTGATTCACACAACGCGCTGATAACAAAGGAGGTGCTAGATGATTGATTTGATTGGATTATGCTTTACGTCTCATATTTATGCAACTTGGCTAATCGAGACGAAGGGAGGGACGTAAGGGATAGCGGGGGGACAAGGGGTGGACAGGCCTGTGCTGGTCAGAACCAGCCACAAGCATATGGGGAGGGCAGGGGTTCCCCCACGTCGTGGTCGTCTCCGTCTGTGTCATCATCCGTCCGTGTTGTCTTTGTCGTCGCCGTCGGGTAGGTAGTCAAAGGGAAGGGGTTCCCCGACGACGACCCAGAGCTCGCCATTAGTTTCAGGGAGTGAAACTCCCCTATTCACGGGCCAAACCGCGAGAAGGTGTCGAGTTGGAATTTGAAGGCCCAAAAAAAAAAAAAAAATGATAGATGATGATGTGAAACTCGAGCATGGAGCGGACGATTGCCAGTATACTGGACCGCTGGGACGCGAAGCAGGAGCGAGCAGAGAAGGAACGCGCCAAGGAGCGAGCCAAGGACCGCGAGGAAGTACGCCTAAGGAAAGAGCGATACCGAGAAGAGAATAGGCGCATCCGCGAAGAGGAACGGGAGTGGCGCAATAACCTAGAGAAGGCGCGAGAGGCTAGTAGGGCGCAGCTCGAAGGAAAGATAACCGCTGTAGCAGACGTCGCGAGGAACGACCTGACAGTGCAGACGACGGACTTTGGGAAGAAGCTCGACCAGGTGGCGCAATCAGTACAGCGGGTAGGCGAACAACAAACCGACAAGCTGACGCAGCTAGAGAACAACCTCCAGGTGGAGATAAATATCATCAATGCGACCCTGGCAAGTGACCACGAAAAGACAGATCAGCTAGACGTGGAGCGACGGAGACTACTCTCGGGAGTCGAGTCGAATGTCCGACACGTCACCACGGAGACGAGGAAGACGATGACTCGCCTAGCTGGCAACGTCGAAGGTTTGGCAGCGGAGTTGGCAACCGTGCGCGAGAGCCAAGCGAGCGCGCAGTCGACAGCACAGCTGGTGACCAGCGCTACGGCCAGAGTCCGCGAGGAACTAGTGACGCGCGTCGAGACGCTTAGTACCGAGGTGTGGTCAGCTATTCGAAACGCCAATCAGCGCGGCACCCCCGTCACCATGGACTGTGTTGGGGATCGAACCTCCGTGAAACATGAGAAGCACGTCGCGGAGCGGTTGGCACGAGAAAATGTATGGTTCAGTAATGAACGAGCGGGACTACACCCTCAGGAGTTTGTGAATATTCTCGAAAGGAAGTTCGCCGCGTATAAGGTAGAGCAGGGGTCCAAGGTCACTCTAGGGATGCAGTGCTGCGAAGGAGTGGTCCTCGAATGGTTGAGCGAGACGGAAGTGGCTAGCTCCGACGAATTTAAATATTTGTTATTAGAACGATACTGGGGGGCGATTGAACAAGGACGTCTCGTAGAGCATATCTATCGAGGCAAGTTTGTACCAGGAGCGGGAACCATGTCCGGTTATTTGAGTCGGTTAATCAAACTCAATAGTTACCTAGCAAACCCGATGGTCAACCACTTGTTGACAGCGTATTTGCGAGGACACTTTAGAGAAGCGATAACTGCCGTGCTGCTACCATCACGTGATTCACCTGCCGAGTTGATTTGTATCATGCAACAAATCGAGAATGAAAATCTTAAGCTAGGGGGCAATGATGTCAGTGTAACCAGGCCGAGCGAGGCGCAACCGGTAGTAAATAATAACTACAGTTCACCAGTGGGTAGGGTCCCTGGAGTACCTAGTCGGTACAAGGGTAATAACCCGCAGCGGGGCTTTCGAGGATCAAACGGGAGAGGCTACGTGCCTGGGACTAGCCACCAGCAAGGACCGCAGCGCGCGCAGCCGGACCACGTGGAGAGTCAAGCGGGCCACGAGGTGAGAGGCACCAAGCGAGGCGGCGAGCTAGTGCGCACCGATACGGCGCAGCAGAGCGCTAGGGAGATTGACGCGGCACCACGTGGAGTGTACGTGCAGACCCGCGACAGTGGGGGCGAAGCCAGTGGAGGACTCCCGAGTCCGGCGTCGAACCCGGGAAACTGTTAAAAGTCGGGCTGAAACACACGCAGTGGCCGACTGAGGTGGATGGGTCCCTATGTGTGAACACTGTTTTCTCCAACCCACGGGATGAGTTATTGGCGGAAGACGACGGGGACAAAAATAAAACAAATTGTTATTTTATTGGATATTGCTTTGCGTCTCATATTTATGCAACTTGGCTAATCGAGACGAAGGGAGGGACGTAAGGGATGACGCGGAGGGACAAGGGGTGGACAGGCCTGTGCTGGTCAGAACCAGCCACAAGCATATGGGGGAGGGCAGGGGTTCCCCCACTAGTAGTAGGGGTACGTGAAAAAACGTAGCATATTACCTTTAAGCAAACCACTTTGCACAAATGTTCTACAAATCCCTTAAAGTGATTTGGCCCGCAGCACCTAAAATTTGGCCCCTTAGGGTTAAGAATTTGGCTATTTTTCCAAAATCGCGGCTAAAATTTTGAATTTTTCTAAATTGGAACACGAGTGCAGTATAGAGGTCGTTTTCGCATGATTCGGGTGTAAGAAAATCGGTGGTAGCCTTGCCACGGTCGTGGTTCTTGTCGGTTAGGCCCTGTGCCGCCATTTTTAAATTTCAAGGCCAAACAAAGAAATGGTTTCCATCCTGGACATGTGGTTGATTGTGGGTGTCGTTTTCGGGTATTTACACATTTCTAAATACTGTAGTGGCCTTATAAACGTCCTAAATGTAACCCATATCATAATAAACCGCCATTTCAGAAAATGGCGCACGCCCTTAGGCCCCTGCTTGTCTATGAACAGAAGATTAGAGCAAAAACATCGATTTTTCGAGTATCGAATTCTAATAGGGCTCAAAAGTTGTGTATTTGCATGCTTATTAACGGAAAAATATTGAAAAAATCATACGTTGGAACTTCAGTTCGCTCAAAGGGCCTAAATGAAAATTTAAATTTACAAAATTAACAAATCAATGCTTCGAGTATAGAAATCTAATAGAGCTTAAAAGTTGCGTATTTGCATGCTAATCAACGGAAAAATATTGAAAAAAATCATACGCTGGACTTTCAGTTCGCGCAAAGGCCCTTAAGTTTAAATAAATTACAAAAACACCAAATTTCTTAAACCTTCGCCCAATTACGATCCAGAACTTAACACGAGGAGGTGGCTGCAATTCGTGTTCTACCCAGTACCCAACCATCCAACCAATTAGGGCGTGTTAAGGGGAATCCCTAGACCCAAATATGATTTCTTAAGAATGCAGTAAAGACGTCTGAAAAGAAGTAGAATGTAAGAGGGGCTTAAAAATGAGCGGATTATTTTTTTGAAATTTTTTTGACGGGACATAACCTCAGAATCAACAATTGTATTCAAATTACTGGAATCAGTTGCTCAAGTTCAAAATTGAATTTTTAGCAGCGGTTTTTTGTGTATTAATTCTACACTCCTTTATCTGCAACCATAAATAAAAGGATTTTTGGATTTATATGGTTTGTTGCGTTGCACAATTTTTTAGCCTGCCGGTACAATTTCAAATTTTGTACCGTTTAACGGAAAAATCGTGCAACGCCAGAAACCATATAAAACCAATAATTTCGGTTGGAGATAAAGGAGTGTAGAAATAAAATACAAAAAACCACTGCTAAAAATTCAATTTTGAACTTGAGCAACTGATTCCAGTAATTTGAATACAATTGTTGATTCTGAGGTTATGTCCCGTCAAAAAAATTTCAAAAAAATAATCCGCTCTTTTATTAAGCCCTTCTTACATTCTACTTACTTTTCAGACGTCTTTACTGCATTCTTTAGAAATCATATTTGGGTCTAGGGATTCCCCTTTGTTGATTTAGTCAAGGACATTGTCTTAAATTCAGATATTTAATAAAATTTTGTCGATTTGGATATTTAGAGAAGAGTTGCTCTAATGTAGCGTTCTCTGTTTTCTTCTCCACACACTTTTCTGCAGACTCTGTGACGGGGTTGACGCATTTTTCATCAGCTTGGCTATGGCAAGGTAAATTTAAAAAATCAAACTCGTGCAGAGTTTTATCTTGCAGAATTGACAAAAAAGTCTCTGTTGTCAAGCTTACCGGGTCGACAGTTAAGCTTAAATTTTGTCCAATCTATCAGCTCAATGCAGTCCGTGGCATCAAAATTTATTGAGGGAGTCGCTAAAGTTCAAACAGACTTCCTCTTCGAGTTTTGAGTTCTTGCCTTTAGTACCCAACTATCGTATGTGTTGTCTCTCATCCACTATCTTAGCCAACATGTTCTCTGGGTAATAGAAAAACGCGTTTCTCTCAATCACAGGATCGGTAATTCTTTTAATGTCGTCTGGCAAATGTCTCGAAAAAAAAGAAAAGAAAAGAATCACCACTCCTGTGATTTAGATAAACGCGGTTTTCCGTCACCCAGAGAACATGTTGGCTAAGATAGTGGATGAGAGACAACACATAGGCCTACGATAGTTGGGTACTAAAGGCAAGAACTCAAAATCCGAAAAGTAAGTCTTTTAGAACTTTTACGACTCCTTCAATAAATTTTGAAAACACTTACTACATTTAGCTGATAGATTGGACAAAATGCAAGCTGTCGCCCCGGTAAGCTTGACAACAAAGACTATTTCGTAAATTCTGTAAGATAAAACTCTGCGCGAGTTGGATTTTATAATTTGCCAAATTGCAAATTTGCAAATTTGGACATAGCTAAATTGTCACAGTGTCTGCAGAAAAGTGTGCGGACAAGAAAACAGAGATAGCTACATTATAGCTACTTTGCTCTCTATATCCAAAATGCCAAAATTTAAAGGAAATTCTGAATTTAAGACAATGACCTTGACTAAATCAACAAAGGTCTGATATTTATTTAACACACCCTAATTGGTTGGATGCTTGGGTATACTGGGTAGGGTGTGGGTGGAACACGAATTGCAGCCACCTCCTCGTGGTAAGTTCTGGATCATTTCATTAAAAAAAATTAAATGGGCAAAGATTTGGAAAAAATTTGGTGTTGTCATTTATGAAACACTTAATTAAGGCCCTTTGCGCAAACTGAAAGTCCAACGTTATGATATTTTTCCAATATTTTTCCGTTGATAAGCATGCAAATACACAACTTTTGAGCCCTATTCAAATTCGATACTCTTAAAATCGATTTTTTGCTCCACCCTACTGTTCATAGACAAGCAGGGGCCTAAGGGCGTGCGCCATTTTCTAAAATGGCGGTTCGTTATGATAAGGGTTTCATGTAGGACGTTCATTAGGCCACTATAGAATTTAGACTTGCGTATATACGCGAAAACGACACCCAACTCAACCACATCTCCAGGATGCAAACCGTTACTCTGTTTGGCCTTGAAATTAAAAAATGGTGGCACTAGGGCCTAACCGACGAAAACCACGACCGTGGCATGGCTACCGTCGGTTTTCCCACACCCAAATCATGCAAAATCGATCTCTATACTGCACTCGTGTTCCAATTTTGAAAATTTCAATATTTTAGACGCCATTTTGAAAAAATGGCCAAATTCTTAACCCTAAGGGACCAAATTTTAGGTGCTGCGGGCCAAATCACTCCTATGGTCCTATACAACAACTGTGCAAAGTGGTTTGCTTTAAAGGTAATATGCTACGTTTTTCTGGATTTTGTAGTGTACCTCTGCCACTACACGTCGTGGTCGTCTCCGTCTGTGTCATCATCCATCTGTGTTGTCTTTGTCGTCGCCGTCAGGGAGGTAGTCAAAGGGAAGGGGTTCCCCGACGACGACCCAGAGCTCGCCATTAGTTTCAGGGAGTGAAACTCCCCTAATCACGGGCCACACCACGAGAAGGTTGCGAGTTCGATTTTGATGGCCCAAACTCATTCCCTCCGTGCATAGAATGCACTGTTGGGGTGAACGGCACCGTTGTGGCTGCGCTCGTAGATACTCTTTGTCAGCCGGGCTGCCCCGGCTGCGTTGCAAGAGTAGCCTTTGACGGCTCTTGCGAGAACCGTCTACTACACACCTAGAAGCTTACTCCCTGTCACCCTTTCAACCAAACGGCCAGGCGTTTCTGGAATCAGGTACCTGGCAGAGCAGCGTTACGTCCATGTCCCGTGTAGTCTGCTTGACATGGAGCCAGAGCTCGGCATTTGTTTCAGGGAGTACATGTACTCCCCTACTAGAACCCCCCACACCGCGAGAAGGTTCCGAGTTAGTACTATAGTAGGCTACGGCTGGATGGTTTCGCCTAGTTGTCACCGGACGTCCTCATTCAGACCCTTCTTGGAGTTCTACCACACCAGAAGAAAAAAAATACATGTTATTTTATTATATACTCTTAATCTATCAATACTGGGCCTATGGAATGGGGAGGATTTAGTTACATGACAACACATGGCCGAATTCTTATTAAAAAATTGATTGAACTTGCTTAAAATCAATCTACATATATTAGTAAGTCCTACTGCTAGCAACTTATTCGTCACATTCTATTGCCCGGCGATTTTTACCCGGGAATGCTT
>JAMZAV010013858.1:0-14912 GCA_024449915.1 Sweltsa coloradensis | reverse complement strand
CCCCCCCCCGGGGGTTTGGCGGGGGGGGGGGGACCCCCCCCCCCTTTTTGGGGGGGGTCAAGCTTGTTGGTGATTTTTAGGTTTTTTTACTACAGTCGGGCTTACAAAAAAAAGGGAAGGTTTTTGTTAATTTTTTTTTTTAGAAAGATTCAGTAAGAACGTGATTTGCAAGACAGACTAGCCTCTGATTTTAACAAATTTCTTTTAAAAATTTTGTGTGCGTTTTTTGGGGGGGGCCCCCCAAGCAGTTTGTCAACCGATTTCAGCGGGTAATTAATCTTCAATGCATATAACTTCAAATTAACCCTTTTCAAATAAAAATTTCCCCTAAACTTTTAGGGGCCACCTATCGGGGCCCCTTTTAAAAAAAATCGCCCCTAGAAAAAAGCCCCGGGCGGCTGGGCTTCGCCCCCAGCCCCCGGTTTGCTCCCCCAACCCTCGTAGTCAACTTTGTGTACCCCCCCACAAAAAAAATAGTTCCTACCCCACTCCTTGCATTGCTGCAACTACCACTGCCCCTTTTTGCAACCAAGTACACGGGTAAACTTCTCCTGCAACTCGAAAATTTCCCCACTGAGATTTGCAGCCACATGTTTCCATGCCCAAAACCTTCCCAAACCCCGGGGAGTTCTGTCCATAGAGGCGACCTTTTTCATCCTTGAGGCCCCAAACCCCATGAAACTGGGATGAGACAGTAGCAGGTAGTTGGTCACACGACACCAACTTGTCCGCCTGGTAACCCCGAACGCAAATATGCGGGTACAGCGCAAAATTTTGGGGGGAAAAGGTGTACAGCTTGTGCTGGGAAGCAAAAAAGTACTTTCGTGCCTCATTTACACTGCAAGAAGTCAGTGGGGGCCGTACATTTGCATGTTTATTTTTCAAAACCCGTAAAACTCATCGGGGACCCGAGCGGTGGACTAGCAAACACTAGAACTAGCAGTGGCTTCTTGCACGCTTCCACGAATTCCCAAAGCGGATTTCTTACCTTTAGTGAAAAAAAGGGACACAGTATCGCTCCTAAATGCTAAAATCCTCGCAGTGCTAGGGCCCTTCTTTTCTGCTAAGCAATCCTATGCTGTGGCAGGAATATACCGTCTCTTCACCATTCCCGAAAAAAGTAAAGTTCTTGAAGTCCAAGGCGTTGTAGTAAGGAAAAGCCAGCCAGCACAAAACCACATATATGTCACTGTCCCCCGGGGATCATGGCTGTTTTTGCTCCTGTTCACCTGCCCTTGGGTGAGCATCATCCTCCGTCGGCTTCCCCCATCCTACACATGGGCCACCCTTTGGGGATGTGGCGGTCCCCCAGGCATTCCTCATCCCATCAACTTTGTAAATATCATAATTTTCCAGGATCTTCGGGAAAAGCCTTTGCAAAGAAGGAAAGGTGGGCCTTGTTTTCGGCATTTTTTAAGGTATCAGCCCACCCTTGGGCAGCAACCTGTCGAAAATGATATTATGCTTTATAAAAGAAAGCCAAATTTTTACAAATATTTTTCCCAACAAAACAACTTTTAAAAAAAAAACACGATATGTAAAAAAGGGACGAGGAAACTGTGTGGTTTGGCACGGGGAGGGTTTTTTTTTCATCTGTGCCTACTATGGTGTATAAAACCTATTGAAAAACAACTTATGAGCTATCAAGTTGACAATGTTAAATTTACGTTCTGTTTGTAATTTAAAAGTTACGCGCAAAGAGAAATAAAAAAACAGATATTTTAAAAAATGTATAAAATTAAATAATTAAATTTATAATTATTTATAACATGCATAAAAAGTACACAGTCCTCTCCCATGCGGACCCCCTGTAAAAGCTCTGGGGACCACTAGTGTCCGCGGACCAGGGTTTAGAACCACTGATCTAGAGCATATACTGGCCTACACAAAAATTACATTTTAAAAAAACTATTTCTTGTAACTGTTTTTTTACATGATTTTTTTTTTTTTTTTTTTAAATTTGAACCGAAATTTGCAAAAATCAATTTGGGCAATTTTTAAAAATCAGTTTTAACCTGCTTATTTCATGTTCCCCATGATAGTAGAACTACATAGTAAAAATCAAAAATTCCTTTTACAATTTTCATGTACTGTATGGGGTACATGTTGACTAATACAATTATCTCGAGGTCCAATACATTTCGGAATTCATCGGGGAAACATACGTGAGTTCTTTTAGGGTCAGACTCTATTTTTTTTTCCTGTGGCTAATTTAGTCGAATCGGGAAGGGAATCGACCGACAAAACGCTGAATACTAAATATTGGCACAACAAAATGTGCTAAAAAATCAATTTAAGAAGACTCGAAAGGGACTCGAAAAAAGGACTCAAAGGTGTGAGGTCGTAAGACTTCGTTGAGAAGGGGGGAGACGAGTGACAACCGTTGACGGAGGGGTCGGGACGTGAAACAACAATCGAAAACGTAACCAAAAATGTCCGGGAAGAGTTCTAAGTGAGATTCCCGGATGAAAACCCAGAAAAAAGGGATTAGCCATCGATAGGGTGAAGTGAAAGACATCGCCGGGGTTCGACTCAGGGGTCGGAGGGGGCCTCTAAACCACATACCAGGAACCAAAGCACTGGGTAACCTGCACACCCATTATAAGTCATAGGTCAGTAGGGGTTAAACCCCACGGTCTGCCAACGGAATTCATATTTCATCCTAGGCCAGAATGGGAGGGTTATTATTTTCATCTTCCATACAGTGCGGGTCTTTTTAAAGGAAACCCTCTAATTACTGTTCAAAACCTCCCCTCCATAACCCCCTACCCACATCCGGGTCCTGCTAGTAATTTGGGCCTAAAGAGTTACGCTACGCCCCCATTTAAAAACACTCTTTGGGGGATCACCATCCCACCAAAAGGGCCAATTTAGCTATGCGGCAATATCGTGTCTAAAAACTGTGCAAAAATATACACTCAACACCAAAAAATATGCTTCCCCAAAATCACACCCCTTCAGGCCCTTCTTGGAAATTTCAGTTTATTTTGACCGAACCACTTCCCCCAATTAAAAAACCAAAATATTACAAATTTTACGAAAAGGCTATCGAGTCGTCATAAAGGCGAATTTTTTTTTTGGGTAAAACCCTCTAAAAGGTCCGGGGTAAAGATCGTTCACGTTATTTTTTAGGGGAGATTTTTGCCGTGGCCTACTCAAAAATAATTGGATGAGCGTAGCAAAGTTTCCCATTTCACTACACTGGAGAAAAAAAAAAAAAGGGAAATTTTTTATTTTTTTCTGTTTGAATTTTTGTGTGGCTTTTAACCACATTCCGGCTAAACCGATCCCCCGCTTGCGATTAAATTTTCTGGAGACCTTCTAAATCTCTGACTAAAACTGCCACGTTTTTAGGAAATCAAAAAATTATTCCTCATAAAATCAATTTTTTACGTTTTTTTTTTCGATTTAAAAAAAATTACTTCGACTTAAAACACCAAAATCTTTATACATAGTAATGATTTTTACACGTACCGTTTTTTATAAATTAATATATTCTGTGAAATTTGAGCGCAATCGAAAAATTATTTCTATGAAAATCCCATTTTATAATTTTTACGTTTTTTTTTTAACATTCTTCGACTTTAACACCTACTGCTTTACCATTGTAATAAATTTTTTTACAGAACCTTATTTTACAAAATTTATAATTTGTGTAAAAATTTGGGCTAAATCAAAAAATTTTTTTTAGATTTGAGATGCATTTCATCATTGTATCCCTTAACAAGTTTTCCCGAGGGGCTTAATACTCATTAAAAATCATATTTTTATAATTTTGGTTTGTTGACTTTAAAACCCTTCCCTTAAATTTTTGATATCATTGTGAAGCCAAATTTTATCATAAAAGTTTTTTTATGAAGTAAATATTTAAAAAAAAAGGATTTGATTTTGATTTTCTTCAAAAAAAAAAAAAAAAAAATTGAACTTTTGTTTTTGTTAAAAACAAATTAAAAAAAAAAAAATTTTGTTTTTTTTAATAAAAGGTAAAAAAAAAAAAAGAAAAAACAAAAAAAAAAAAATTTAAAAAAAAAAATTTGAAAAAAAAAAAAAAAAACCCCAATTTTTTTTCTATTAAAAAAATTTTTCCTCGGGTATGTATAAATATGCCCAAATGGGGGCTTCGTTCATACTTGGACGAGGGGATTATAAGTGTAAAAACGTTATAATAGCAGAAAGTGCCTTAAAATGGGGCTTAAAGATGTCTATGAGCTGAAGAATCGAACAAGAAGAGTTTCGCCGAGATGGTATTGTATGAATTGTTTATTTCCCCCTCTAAGGCCCGGTATTTCAATGTCCAGTTAAAGTGGCAAGTAAATGTAACTGACACATAACTTGTTTTCACTATGGCAATCACCAATCAGAAAACCTTTTTAAAAATTTACTGAGAGGCAACTGGCGAAATTTTAAAAAGCATTGAAAATTTTGACCTAAGTGTACATGAAAATTTTCATGACAAAATTTTTTTTAAACATATTGATAAAGAACCTCAAAAAATAAATGTGTTTTGCTAATGGTTTAGCTGTATTTCCCCAAAAAGGAAAGAAACTTGGACATCCAAAAACGTAAGTTGGTAAGTATATAGATCGTTGAGAGTTATTCTTGACCTATAATTTTTATATATTTGCTTTCTGTGAAAAAATATCTAGATGGTCGGGGCCCGCGGGGTTTTTTTTTCTATTGACAATTATAAAATGCTAAAATTTGATCTGAAAGGGTAGGGGGGGGGTTATTTTTTTTATATTTCTGAAAGTTTTATGTCAAATGTATCGAGTGAAAGTTAAATTTCCGATGAGTTTAGTTGCGTCTTAAATTTGGGTTCCGAATGTAAACCAAAGTTTTTTCAGCATTTTTTTTAAAATCCACACGTAAATTAGAAGAATTATCAGATTGTTTTTATAGTTTATAAATATTTTTAAAATTGGGAAACTAATGAATTTTTTTTTTTTAGGGGATTTCAACTTGTTTGAGAAGAAAGGGCATTACCAGTAAAAAATTTCAAATTTTCCCCCTAGATCACATGGATTGGTACAATTGAAAAGTCGTTCTAGGTTAATAATAGGTCAGCTACTTAATTTTCATGTTTATGCAAATCCCCAAAGAAAAAAATTATTCATCAGGTATTTAATGTAGGATTTTTGATCATAATTAATTTATTTTGTTGTAAGATTAATAAGCAAAAATTTCTTCCCAAATTTGTAAATACTAGAAATTATAAGAATGTTGATTGGGAAACAAGTAGATAAGATATCTTAAGTGGGCCCATTGACCAAATTTGGGAGGCGGTAAGTGCAGATGATAAATTAAAAAAGTTTGTTAAGAAGTCGTAGAACCTCTAAAAAGCATGCCACCCCCTTTAAATTAAGTTAAAGTAACGGGTTTAAAGGTTACAGCAAGATTGGAAAACATGCAAGGGGAGACCACTTGCGCAAAATTCAAAATTTTTTGAAGGCATTCACGTGGGGGGAAAACAAAAGTTAAAATAAAGGGAAAAAATCAGATTCGTTTTTCTAAGCGTGAGAAAATTTTTAAATCTTCTTTTGATAATATATTCTTCAAAAACTTTATGGTCATTTATAAAAATTACAGGGAAAAAAGAAAAAAGAGTGTGCATGCATCATTACAGAGAAGGGGGAACCACCCCCTAATCCAACTTTTCTGTTTTTAAAAAAAGTTTTTTTTGAACGTGTAGATTTTTCCAGTGAAATTGGGGAAGTTTAAAGATTTAAATAAAAAAGCAAGGGGCTCCGCATACAAAAGTAATAATGAAAAGTCATTTCAGCAATTAAACGCCTTTAAAAATTTGAAGCTCCGCAACAATTCAAAAAATTCCGCATAGTATTTAAGAATGCGCATCAATAGTCGGATTTTTAGCGTATCTAATTTTCCCCTTTCTTTCTTGTAGGTATTTCCCCCCAGCTGAAATTGGCAAGGGTAACGCCTATTTTTTTAAGGGTAAAAGGTAAAAAGATTTTATAGGAATTCTTTCGACCTTATCCCCTCTTCCCAATTGTAGGAAAAATATTTAAATATTTACACAAAGGTTATTACATGAATGGAGCATCTAAAAGGTTTTTGCAAAACCCGCAGGGGTTTTAGGAAAGGGGGTCAACGCAAAATGCCCTTCTAGCTTTTTCAGATTTTATCTATAAAGGGGTTTTTATAACTAATGGTAAAATTGGAGCGTCTTTGTTGATCTTAGGAAAGCTTTGATTCAGTTCCTTTTTACCTCTTTTAATAAAATTTAAAAAACCCGGTTAACGTAATCCTTATTTTTATCAATTTTTTGGGGGATTATTTTTAAATAGAAAAATGTTTATAAATCTTGCAAAATTAGTTTAAAATATTCAATATTTTTTGTGAGTACCCCCCAAGGATCAAAATAAAGGGCCCCCCTTATTTATTTTTTATAAGATATATATCACTATAAGGGGGGGCATAATTATATCTTATATGTATGACTTGGGCTTTTATTTAGAAGGGGTGGTGTCGAAGAGATCGGAAACGCTTCAAGAAGTTCTAAAAAGGATGGATGATTGGTTTAAAACTCAGGAACTTGATATTAAATTTTAGCAAACAAATTTTATGATTTTCCTAAACTAATGATAGAAGCATGAATGATATTCATTTGACGTTAAATTGTAATGGGAAGTTAATTTCTAGAGTGTATGAATTTTAAAAATCTTGGAGTTTTCTTAGATTGTATTTAAAATTTTAGAAAAATTATGAAAATTTTGGATAAAAATATCATCCAATTGGAATAAGTAGAATAAGAGGTTTGTAACGAGAGAATGTTGAGGGGTTTCTTGTAGATTTTTTATATTCACTCTGTTATTTATTATTGCTTAGTGGTTTGGGCAGTAAGACCTTCTACTGATATTTGTACTCCAGAAGAGAATTGACCTCTGTTTGATTCATTTCCCTTGAGCCAAGATTTGCAGTCTGTTGTTTTAGTTGAGGAGAGATGAAATATGTGTGCTGGGAAATCATACAAAGTATTGAAAGGTTGTTTTTAGGGGTTCTACCCAATATTTTTAAAATTTGTTTATCGTGATAGAAAATTCTACTTTTGTAAACTATTGGAAGTTCCTGGATTAAATTCTGAAGCATTTGAAAAATCATTTATGTCAGAGGCGTACCTATTGGAATTCAAATTTCGTAGTATTAGAAGCCAGTTTACTGATCTAGGAATTTTTACAATTTTTAAAAATAAAATTGAAGCAAAGTAATGAATCAAAAAGCAAAAAAAATTTATTTTTATATTTATTTGTAGGTTATTTTGTTTTTTTTTCTGTAATGTTAAATTTTCCTTCATAAGTTCGTATTAATGATTTTGCTTTTTCTCTTTGTTTTTCTTATTGCTTTGATTATATATAAACAAAGTATTTTCTTTTATTTTTTCTGCCCAATTCCTGGTTTTTCCCCCCACTGATGGGGCTTGCAACTTAGTTTTGGGGTTTCCCGTATCATTGCTGTGATCAGTTTTTAATGAACAATTTTAAATAAATTTTTATCTTTAATTTAAAAATTTTGAGTCAAGATTTTTTGGACTAAAATGTTATCAAGATTTGAACACAAAATGAAAATTTTGCACAAGAATAAGTTTCGCGTTCGGTGGTTTCTTTCCCCGAAAGTTTTTGATTTAAATCCCCATTTGCTGTTCCCGATTTTTGGCAAAATCTATTCGTTTGAGTGGGGTCGTCTAATAAATCATTTTTTTTTTTTTTTTTTTTTTTTTTTTTTTTTTTTTCGTTTTTTTTTTTTTTTTTTTTTTTTTCTTTTCTTTTCTTTCTTTTTTTCTTTTTTTTTTCTTCCTTTTTTTTTCCCCTTTTTTTTCTTTTCTTTTTTATTTTCCCCCTTTTTTATATTTGATTCATTATTAAATGCTAAATATTTTTTTTATTTTTACCAAATTTTTGTTTTTAAATGCTTGTTTTTGTAATGCCCTATTTCAAATTTTACAAAAAGTAGTTTTTTGTTGTTTCTGCTCTATGTAAATTTGATTTATTTAGTTGTCCTCCTTTTAAAACATTTTTTTATAACTGAATAGGTAGAGTTTAAATAATAATAATAATAAATAAATAAATAAATAAATAAATAAATAAATATGAAAATAGCAATTTTACGATTTTTTATTTTTTTATTTTACATTTCTTCAACTGAACATGCAACACCTACATGTTTTATCCGATTGTAATGATTTTTTAACAGAACCCTAATTTTATGAATTTATATATTTGTGTGAAATTTGAGCGCAATCAAAAAATATTTTTTTATGAAAATAGCAATTTTACGTTTTTTAATTTTTTAATTTTATATTTCTTCGACTTATAACACCTACATGCTTTATCCGATTGTAACGATGTTTTTACAGAACCTTTTTTTACAGAACCCAAATTTGAGCGCAATCGAAAAATAATATCTCATGAAAATCTCAATTTTTCGCTTTTTTCGATTTAAAAAAATTACGCTCATCCAACAACGCGCCTGAAAAAGGTTTGCGAAGCTTCCTAGTTACTAAATTCGACAAATTTTATAGGTCATGGTGGACTCAATAATTTTTTTCTTACGTCTTTCTAGATTCATAACTAGTTGGCCCGAATGAAATATATTTTTTTAGTTTAGCGGGTGAATACCCCCTTTAATGTGATACAGCTGATCGTTTGTGGCAGTGTTATGAGAATCGCGGTTTCTGCTCGACTTTGTTGTTATCAGTCGGAGAATAAAAACGTTCAGTCGTCTCGCAAATACACGTTGGGGAGAATGGCGAAAATGTCCCAGAGGTTGACGCGCTCTTTAATCAAATAATAAACTCAAAACAAAACCTCAGTAGGAGCTCAAAATTTTGCTTAAAGGGGTGTTCACCTGCTAAACTCAAAAAATATATTTCACTCAGGCTAACAATAATTATGAATTTAGAAATTAACAGAAAAATATTATTGGTTCCATCATGACCCTACCAAAAAATGACAAACATGGCATTTTTCGAGCTCTGGTCCCATCGGCAAAAATCTCCCAAAAAAATAACTTGGGAACGATCTTTATGCCCTGTGACCTTGGAGATTTTGATCCAAAAAAAATGGCCATTATTGACGTGCTCGACAGCCTTTTCTCTAAAACCTCTATATTCTGTTTTGTAATTTGGGCAAGTGATTCGGTCAAAATATGCTGATTAAAAGAAGGGGTGTGATTTTGGAATGGATATTTTTGCGTGTTTGAGTGTATATTTGTGCACAGTTTTTAAAGACTTGATGTTATAAAGGGCCATTTTAGATTTCCGTATTGTTGTATGGTTACTTTCGATGTGGCTGTGTTGTGTGTGTGTGTATCACCAGTTACCATGGTAACATATACCTTTGGCTGGCAAATTCAAAATTTTAGTTTTATAACCGGAGCACTTTCTTCAAAATTCAAAATTCAAAATTGAAATCCCCCCATTAGGCCTATACGGAATGATTGAAGCGTCATCGGTAAATCTCTCCTATGTTTAATAAACGAGAATCTGACTACCGCCCGTAAGTACACTCTGTTGGCATCCCTTACCATTGTGTATTATAATTATAGCGATATAGCCTAGTCAAGTACCAGAAGGGCACCTCGTCTGACTAGAGTGAATGATGAATGGAAATTTAAGAGATAGAAAACGATATGCATGTTCAATAGATGATTCGAAGCAATTACCATTGAGTATAGTTTCCGATTTCCATAAAATATGTTGAACCAAGTTCTTCATCCTGGAGGAACGCGTTCCTTTTTCAGGAACTTTAGTGGGAACGCGTTCCTTTTCTTGGATCAGGAACTTGTAACGTTAAAGTTACTATTTCGTGGGAACTTATCATTTATCTCTACTTTTAGTTTAATTTAATTATATGGATGCAGGACACCTCTATCTAGGTGGATAGGATGTGGTTCCGCTTCTTGCATTCCTTTCTTCAATAATATCTGTATGTATTTTTGTGTGTATATGTACCATGTATTATGAATTATGATGAATTGATGATGAATAAATAATAATAAATGAGTTGTTTAAAAACATTTGAAATAGCGGATTTCGTTTTAATATCAAATAGCGGATTTTATTTCTCATACATTGGTAAGAACATTATGCCATTGTAATTTGTAAATTCGACTTTTCGATTATCGACCTACATTGTTTGTATTGTTGTTTATTGACTAGGCCTAGCTACATTCGTGATTGTGTTTATGTTGTTAAATTACGTTTTTCTTCGTTATTGTTCAAGATGCCTCGATATAAAACTAAATTTACCAAAATAATAAATAGATTAGCCTAGTACGCCTAATGTGGTTCAGCATGAAAATACATACCGAAAATGTTGTGAATGATGTTCCTAACCTCACTTCTAAACTGCGAACAGCTAGGCCTAGGCCTACAAACAAAATGCTTTTGAGGAGATTGTGAAAACAACTTCAGGTAATTTAATTTGATTTGAAATTGATCTTCATGATTTTATTCGTGATGATCCAGATTATGGTGTTGGAATGCATTAAAATTCAGCTTGGTATGTAGGTAGGCCTAGCCTATGTGGTAAGTAGGCTAGGCTAGGGCTAGGTTAGGGTTGGAGGGAGGGCGAAGCGCCGTTGGCCTAGACCTAGGACCTAACCGAATAGTGTTATTTGCCGTTCTTGGTCTCATTACTTGGTCTTGTTCTTATTCTTGGTCTGATTCCTGGTCTTGTTACTAGATTGCTTCATGCATTTTATCTTTAATTTATTTATGTAATTTATCGGACGTATCGTAAACAGCCGCCATGTTCTAGTACTAAGAACAAGATCAGGTGTCCTTTTCCGATTCTTGTTCTCATCCACAGATTTCGGCGAGTCTCGATCGTGCGCTCGACTATTCGGATGCTACTAGCTACGTCATGGATATCATGACGCCTAACGGTGACGTAAAACGAGAATGAGACCAGGGAATGAACGCGTTTTGGCACTATTCGGATAGCTCCCTAGGCCTAGGCCTAGCCTAGGCCTAGGCCTACACCAATTTATAGCAATGTTAAAGTTTTTGTAGGCAAGCCTATAATAATAGTTTTAGGCAATACTAAAAAGCATGAAATAAGCATAAAAAACCATGTTGGGGCCCATGAACCGCAGAAGTAGGCCTAGGCCCTACCAATCGATTTTCCCGGGAATAATTTTTTTTGGTAGGGCCTAGCCTACTTGTTCATTAACGGGACCCACCTCAATTTTTTGTTAATTGGTCCCCCCCATTGTCGTTTATTTATTTATTTATTTTTTTGGTTTACAATGAATAATTTTAACTTCCGAGGAGTTGAATGTGACTCAGACGTAGAACGTGACTCACACATTGACTCAGGCGAGTACATTCCATTGGAACGCGTAGGCCTACATGAGAGCAGTCGTCGCCGTGCAGCTGACATTCACCAAGTGTCCAGAATGAATATTTTCAATTTGTCAAACACTCAACTAAGCGAATATGCCCAAATGGACACCAAATGAAGCTGTAGGCCTATATTGGACCATGCGTTTTTTGGAAATGCAACGTGAAAACACGATTTCACGCGAATTCAAATGGAAGTCGTTTTGCGTTGGAAATCCTTTATTGGATGAGCGTAGCGAGCGAAGCGAAGATTCCATTTCACTACACTGGAGAAAAAAATCCGGAATGTTTTTTTTTTTTTTTTTTTTGTATTTTTGTCTGTTTGTTAACACGATTCCGGCTGAACCGATACTCCGATTGCGATGAAATTTTATGGAGACCTTCGAAATCTCTGAACTTAGAACTGCACCGTACGAAAAATTGATAAAAAAATTATTTCTCTTGAAAATCGCAATTTTACGATTTTTTTTTCGTTTTTTCTTTTTTGTTTTTGTTTGTATTTTTGTGTGTTTGTTAACACGATTCCGGCTAAACCGATACTCCAATTGCAATAAAATTTTCTGGAGACCTTTGAAATCTTTGAACTTAGAACTGCCACCTTTTTGAGCGCAATCGAAAAATTATTTCTCATGAAAATCGCAATTTTACTATTTGTTTTTGTTTTTCTTGTTTTTTCTGTTTGAATTTTTGTGTGTTTGTTAACACGATTCCGGCTAAACCGATACTCCAATTGCGATGAAATTTTCTGGAGACCTTTGAAATCTTTAAACTTAGAACTGCCACGTTTTTGGGTACAATCGAAGAAATATTTCTTATGAATATCGTACTTTCACGATTTTTTTTTTACGATTTTTAGTGCGATATTTTCGTGACATTTGGGCCGATTCTGACCAAACGGGTGGGGCTACAACGTTCATATTTCACATGGACGTTAAGGTAATTGTTATGTATTGCTTTTTGAAAGAAAAAGTTGAAAAAGTTGGCCAGAATCCACAGAAATAAAGGTTTTAATATGAGTTTTTTTGAGGTTTATAATAACAATTAACAAGTAACAATAGAAACTTGACAACAATCACCTACAATGCATTCAAAAAGCACTTGAAAAGGAAAAGTGGACCCATTAAAACTAAAAACTGACAAAAACGCTCATCCATCAACGCGGCGGGACTAAAGCGTTTTCCTAGTATTTAAAATAGCAACGTTAAAAGTTTTGTAGGTGGAGTATTTTTAGAAACTAGGAATGATGCAGGTTGCTGTTGGTACCATGTAGAATGAAGGAGGCGTGCACCAAGCATGGCCAATAATATGTGCGTGTCTTTGTGATTATCTGTGCAATAAACGTATATAATTGTACATTTTCGGAGTGGAATAATTGTGTTTTCCTGGCCTCCCGAAACTCAGATAGAGTAGGCCTAGATGTAGTAGTTTGTAATTGACTCAATCAATCAATCAATCAATCAGAAAAATGTTTATTCACAAGAAAATGCTTATTACATTTTTACATGGCTTATTTATAACACAAGTTAATCAGTACAATAAAAGCTCATAGTTGAGGTCAAAAAATAACAATAATGAATGATGAAACAAAATAATCTATGAGTGAAATGACAATAGTAATGAAATAAAATTCTATAAATGCATTATCATTTGAGAAGCCCACATAAGCATAATGCTCGTGTGTGGGCAATTACAGAACATATTAAATACATTGTTCATAATCAACAAGATGATGGCTAGAGTAATTTACTTTAGTTTAAATAGAGAAGAAAAAAGTATGTGCAAGGAAGCAAATGTGAATGGTTACCCTAATCCTTAATATTAATTCACATTTTCAAGCCTACCCTGTAACTCATAGGTTACAAAGGTTCCTAAAGCTAGAGACCTAAAAACTATAGACTTAAAAACTAAACTTAAAAAACTAAACTATTACTGCAAATAATAAGTTAAAACTGATTGGGCATTCTGATTACTGTTAAATCCTTTTTCGAGGAGCCACCTCTTTACATTCTTTTTAAAAGTGTAGAAAGAAGAAGAGAACATATTTAAAAAAAAAAAAAAAAAAAAAAAAGTTTTCACCGAATTTTCACATTTTTTTAGGGGGTTCCCGTTAATGAACGAGTAGGGCCTACCTTTTTTTCTACTTCAGATTTAGCATGCTTTTATTCAACTTCATGATACAAAAAATACATTCCATACAAAACCAAACATTGATTTACATATTATGAAGGTGAATGCCCACATGAGCAAGGCTTGTGTGTGGGCGCATAATATTTTGTGGTAGATAATTCAGGTTTAGATGGCAGATGACGTTGAATCTTCGTAGGTAGACATGTAGTACCTATTCCATGAAAGTATATAAATGTAGGGTACCTATGTAGGCCTACCTATGTAATGTGTAGCCTATAAAGTTAGGTATAAAATATAGGCCTGCTATAGCCTAAATGGTACCACAAGCCTATAGTAGTACTGTATCATGTAGGATACTATAGCCTAACTTAACACCTTCACTGCTAATTTTTTACAAACAAACATCTTTTGACAAATTTTAAATTCGCTCTCAATCTCGTTGTCCTTGTGTTTGCCATGTTTTAATAATTACAGGTCGAATAGGCCAATGAGTTTTTAATAGTTGTATAAAAACTGTTTTGGCCTGTGATGCTCATTCTGAGGGCTTGTGCACAGTGGCGGATACAGGGGGGGGCGGTGGGGCGATCGCCCCCCCCCCATGATTCTTTAAAAATAAAAAATAAATGATTTTATTATTTTATTGTGCACGCACCAAATGCACTCTAAAAACCTGATTTTCAAAATTTTCGCCTGCGGCGCTATTTATTTAAAACTCCCAATAAAAATCAACTTTCCTTTATGTTGTCAGAAATAATCAGTTTGCCTCTGAAATGTGTCTGCATCAGTGTACTTCGATTTATTAAGTTGTCCTCCTATGTGAATCGTTTTTTAACTAAATAGAATAGACGTTTAAAAATAAATAAAATTATGAATTGAAAATAAGATCAAACGTTTATAATAATGTTGCAATCTAGGCCAATGCTGTAAATTGTAAGCTCGACATGACGACAAAACAAATTGGTGCACACAAACTACATTGTTTCCGTATTGCATTCCGCCCACCACTTTTTTCTAAAACGCACCAAATGCACTCTAAAAACCTGATTTTCAAAATTTTCGCCTGCGGCGCCATTTATGGGGTGCTCCGCCCCCCATACCCTCCGTGCATCCGCGCTTAGTCCCTTTCCCACGACTGTACATGCACACGCAAATCGCCCCCCCCCATGATTATGTCCTAGATCCGCCACTGCTTGTGCAAAGCGTTGAAAAGATGAATAACCACTAACACCGCATGTGTACAACGCTGAGCTACAATATTCACTGATCCCACATGTATTTGCCCTTCTTTGGACTGTGACATCCACATGCTTTTATGCCCTTCCAGACAGGTTGTCGTGACAGTTAAAATCGGACCCTGGATGGCATGCGTTACATTGATAACGGGTTTTCTGCAACACTTGCCAAAGTGAAACAAAAAAATTAAAAA
>JAMZAV010013857.1:0-16151 GCA_024449915.1 Sweltsa coloradensis | reverse complement strand
AAAGTTTTTGGGTTTTGTATTATTTTATGCTTTTTTTAAAAACTCGAATTGTTCCAATTACCCGGATATTGGGGTAAATGGAAACAGCATGATACAGCTCGTAGACCCATATGGAAACTAAAGTAGGGTAATTGGAAACAAAGCATTTTAAGCTGTGATTCTAACACAAAAAATTAATACATTATGATACAAACTGTAGATTCTGTGTACATTTAAAGAAAACCTTCCGTCGTAACGCAGAATTGTACGGAAAATCTCAAAAGCATCACAAGCATGAAAATAAGGCTGTTGTATAAAAAAAGTTGTATTTTTGTATTTAAATATTAATACAATCATCACTTAAAATTAAATTTACAAAAACTACATCAACAGATTGGTAAATTACCTACAAAAACAAAACATGCATCGATTGGGCAAATGGAAACGTTAGCTGCGGTTTTTTGGATTTCCTGTGATTTTGGAAAAAAAAATTAAAATGCACATATTTTCAATGGCATCTTGGTGTGGGTCCAAGACAAAGTCCACAGTGCCAAGTTTATCTTTATTGGACCAGCAAATATATTATTTATCAATACCGAATCGTGGTCATCTCTTCGAGGGTATCTTTCCTTCCAAAACATGATAATCTGAAGCCTAAGTAAGAAGGCTGTGTAGTCAAACACTGTTGCCAACTTACCTTACTTTTGAACCAAACTTTTAAATGTGTTTCCATTTACCCCTGAAATTTGTCCATAGCTTAACATGGATCTTTTGGCTTTGTTTCCAATTTCCCTGTATATTTCCAATTACACCTAATTCATGTTTCCAATTATCCCCAAGTATGAGATAATAGGGGAATTGGAAACATTGCTTATCAGGAGAAACTATGATAATTATCTAAATTTCACCTATGCCATATTGTTGACTTATGTGTCTTTATTAATTTCCATCCGAAAACAAATTTCTTAAAAACAAAGTAAAGACCATAACAGGGGAAATTTTGAGAAGTGTTTCAAATTGAAACAAGTTTTTTGTGTAGAGGTTGGTTGCAATTTGTGTATGACATGCATATCATCTAACAGAAGAAGCTGTAACTACTTGCACATTTTCCATAAAGGTCTGGACCATGCTATATCTAACAATTTTTTTAAAATTTGATCTTCACATACGGAAGTTATAAAGGGCGTTTCCAATTACGCCCTGTTTCCAATTACCCACATTACCCCTAATCATTGGACAGAAATATTCCAAAAAAGCTCATCCATCAACGCGACTGAAAATGCGTTCGCGAAGCGGCCTTGTATATATAAATATTATTTACGATATAAATTTTGTTGGTACCAAATCAACTCCACCCACCCCCGATACCCCAGACCACACCACATAACCATACAACGCTCATCGACTTGTGAACTTGGTTCAAGACTTCAGGCGTGCTTCAGGACAAGGTTTTTTTTTCTTTGAAGTTTCAAGTCCTGCATGATTGTTGAATAGCAAGTATAATGTTTACAAATCTGCAGCTAGCCAGCCACCCTTTCTTGTGGAATGAATGGTCTCTCTCACTCTCTCTCTCTCTGTCCGTGCTTCTCGCTCGCGCGCCCAAGAAACATGCAGTCTGTTGTGGTAGTTCAGAGACTTTGCTATAGAGGGCACAACTTTCGCACCAAATTTTATCCAATTTTACATTTAAGATTATCGCTTGTCTAATTAAGTTACGGCTACGAAATTCCTAATTCTTTCTAATTAGAACCCCCGAATAGATGCCCTTTGAATTTTTTGTTAGTATTTGGTCCCATTAAAAAGTTGTCTTTAAAAATTATTTGCTGATAAGCCAACAAAATTTTAAGAAATCTGAACAAAACGCACTCATTTGACAGAAGTTCTCTGTACGAGAAAAAAAAATCATCGGTAGGTAATTGATCTATTGGTCTAATAGTTATATACAATTTACTTTACCACTACAAAATCAACAGTCCTCCTTCCTCTTAATTCATTTTTATCCAAGTTACTGTACCTAATAATGTAATAATTTTAAGTGGTACCGTATCATTGGATTTTGGCAGTGGGCCTCGCCTATGTACGTATTAATATGAGAGACAATGTGACAATGAAAAATTACTGACATGACCATGATGGATGGCATTTTATTATTAGTAGGTATTATATACTAGAGGCTATATACTATATTGTAAAATATATTACGGTATGCTAAATACTTTTAAGTAAGAACTAGTGTGTAAACCGAAAAAGGACTAGGCCCTACACGGTGAAAACTGTTAAACTGTAGCCTAACTTTGTATTGTTATTTGTTGTCCTTAATAAATAAAAAAATTAAAATTAAAACATTTTTAATAGGTAGGAAATATAGCAATAAATATAAAAAGGTCCAAGCAGGCCCTATTTCATAATTGTAGCTTGTAAATAAAAATACTCTTTTGAGTCGCTGGTGCACTTACTGGATCGACTTTAAAAGCTTGGTCTTGGTTTGCTTCTTTGTTTGTACTTGTAGGCAAGTTTCTTGATGAATGCTGAATGCGAATTCATTAGCCATGCTTTTAATTATTAATAAAGTGTGTTCATTAATTTGTTTTTTCACCTCAAAATGTTTTGGCAAGTTTATTTATTAACTAGGAAGCTTCGCCCAAACGCTTTTTCAGACGCGTTGTTGGATGAGCGTAATTGGTGCATTGAGCTGTGAAAAAATTATTACTTAGTCAAAAAAATTTTTAAGCGAAAAAATCGTACCCAATTAAAAAAATGAAAAAAAAATCGTAAAATTGCGATTTTCATGAAAAATAATTTTTCAATTGCGCTCAAAAACGTGGCAGTTAAGTTCAGCGATTTCAAAGGCCTTCAGAAAATTTCATCGTAGTTAGAGTATCGGCTTAGCCGGAATCGTGTTAACAAACGCACAAAAATACAAACGGAAACAAAAAAGAAAAACAAAAAAAATCGTTAAATTGCAATTTTCATGAGAGTTATTTTTTTGATTGTGCTCAAAAACATGGCAGTTCTAAGTTAAGAGAGTTCAAAGAACTCCAGAAAATTTCATCGCAATTGGAGGTTCGGTTTATCCGGAATCGTGTTAACAAACGCACAAAAATACAAACGGAAACAAAAAAGAAAAACGAAAAAAATCGTAAAATTGCGATTTTCATGAGAAATAATTTTTTGATCGATTTTTCGAACCGTGCAGTTCTAAGTTCAGAGATTTCAAACGTCTCCAGAAAAATTCATCGCAATTGGAGTATCGGTTTTAGCCAGAATCGTGTTAACAAACAACCCTCGAAAATTCCACTCGCAAGCTCGCAATTTGCGAGTGGAAATTTGCCAGTTGCGAGTCAGTAATAACCTACTCGCAAAAATAATCCACTCGCAAAAATATAAAACTAGGCTTCCTCGCAAAAAACAAAGAACTAGGCCTCCTTGCATAAACCGTCGGTATGTGATTGATACGTGTTGGCAGTGAGATGGGTTCTGCATTAATGAAGAGCGCTTCGAAGATGGTAATAAAAAGTCATAAATAACATTAAAATCTTCGAGTTTGGAGGGCTGCAGAGCCCATTAGCGCGACCTTGGTCGACCAGTCCCTTATTTATCAATGGGGCGACACAGACAACCACCCATTCATTCCACTCCCGTCTATAAATACAATGCAGTAGTTTTACGATATTTTCGTGCTTCTGCTTAGGTTATGAACTATTTAGTTGTAAATTAAAAATATATTTTGGGTTGTATGAAGCTTTTGTCGGCGACCTGCTCAAAGGAAAACATGCGTATTTTCGAGTTTCGAATTTTGTGACAATAAAGCATCTTGAATGAATTACAACCAATATCTGGATGCGCAAAGAAAGTCTCATTTCTACCCTCAAGTTTCAAGTTTTGCACACTTTCAGTTTTAGTGTGTTCAAAGCTCTGGAAGGAAGCGAACGGTTGTCGGAGTTAGTATCTTTGGTTGTCGGACCCGGGAGATCGCGCGCGCTTGTTCACGTTGACGCTTTCCATTAGATATGTTTATGTTTTAATTAGTTTTGTCGAGTGTTCAGTGAAATAAACATTCAACAGTGTGCTTTTACAATGAAACAGTCGAACATATTTTCCTTTTTTAAAAAGAGTGTTAGTGACCGCGAAATAATTAGGCCTAATCAGGTGGAACAATCAGTGCCCAGCACTTCTACATCTCTACAGGCCGAGACCGGTACCAGTGCGGGTGAGAGTGAGACGCGTAGTGTAGAACTTGACATTTCGAATTCGATAGCTGATAGTAGTAAGACAAACAAGAAACAAGGTGGATTTTTGCCTCAATGGCGAAGAGACTTCGTGTGGCTTAATTTTAATATTGAGAAGGAGTTGGCCACATGCAGTGTGTGTACCCAAAATGTAAAACTCGCTACCGAGAAGTGGGTCGTTGGTTTTCCTGGCCCTTATAAAAAAGAAACTTTTGTTTGGCATGCAAAAAGTAAAATGCACTGTGACAGTGTTAAATACAACACAGTTTCACAAAACCCGGCTAAATCAGAGTTAGCAAAATGCGTGCGGAAAATGGAAAAGTCTATGTTTCAGCACCTTACTCACTTATTTCACATTGCGTATTTCATTGGCACAAATGAAAAACCATTCACCGACTTCCCTCGCCAAGTGACATTAGCTCGCAGATTAAATGTTGAACTAAAAGACCAGTACATCAGTGACAAAGCGTGCCATTCATTTATAGAATTTATTGCATTAGACTTGCTCGAGACAGTGGTTGAAAATGTGAAAGTGTCCCCATACTTCAGCATCCTAATAGATGGTTCAACAGATAGGGCTGGCGATGATAATGCCGATGTGTATGTACGATACATACACAAAGGAGAAATAAAAGAAGATTTATTGGGTTTAGTGGTGTTAGAGAGTGGGACCGCCGCGTCATATTACGCAGCACTAACTGACTTCTTAGATTCTACTACCATTGATTGGCGCCGACCCAATTATATGTTGAGCCTCGGTACCGACGGAGCGTCTTCGATGGTAGGCCATAAATCAGGCCTGATAACATTGTTGCAACAGAGCGATGTGCCACACTGCATCAGCATACACTGTGTTGCACACCGTTTGCAGCTTGCAATCCTTGATGCCACCTCGAAACTTGATTACTTAATCGAATTCGACAAAGTTGTAAAACGCGTGTTTCATTTTTACCGCGGTTCGAACAAAAGACTTCAAAGTTTACGTAAAACAGCACGTGTTATGGAAGTGGAGATAGTAAAGCTGCGTGACATCCATTCAATACGATGGGTGTCAAGTAAAAGCGACGCAATACGGGCTTTAAACAGGAACTTGGTTGCTGTCATTGTCAACCTAGAGTCTCTCGCCTCTGATTCATCCGTTGCTGGGAGTGGTCAGGCAAAGGGTATTGTAAAGAGCATGCAAAGTTTGAAGTTTGCGAAAACTCTTCACTTCATGATGGATCTGTACTCGGTGCTTGACCCCCTGTGTAAATTATTACAACAAAAAGAACTCGTGTTGTCCCAAATCAGAAACAAAATCACAATTGCGGTAGACTCCCTCGAAGCTCTAATAAATACGAGGGCCAGGAAGTAAAATGTTTTTTATCTAAACTCGTTTACAACCGCGATCAGGTTAGTTACAACGGACTTAACCTGAAACACGTGATCAAGGGTGAAGAACAATACCAGCTACTGCGCAAAACCATTTTACAGAACACATGTAAATATTTACGCGAGAGGCTTGAGTCGACCGACAATGTTGTAGGCATGAATTGTCATATTCTCGATCCCATGCAGCATCCTGACAATGAAACGTTTCAATCATATGGAAATGAAGAGATCGTTACACTTGCTCGACACTTTAATGTTATTGACAATGAAAACTCACATCAATTGATATCTGAATGGATGGAGTTTAAGTATACGACGCGCGGTCTCGGCCTACAGATACAAGGTTATTGTAAGAGATTGCATGAGTACCCAACACGATTTGTGTTATTACGTCAAGTAATCGAAGCAACAACTTGTGTTGCCGTCTCAACTGCGTCGTGCGAACGAGGGTTCAGTTTTGTGAACAGGATTAAATCAAAACAAAGATTAGCCCTTGACACTTCCACCCTCCGTGACCTTTTACAACTAGCTGTAAACGGACCACCCGCCGAGGTCTACGATCCCAGTCGGGCCATAGACAAGTGGTATTTCACGGCTCCAGGGAAACGTCATGTGGGTGGGCACAAGCGCAAGCTGGCGGTAGCCGATTTATAGGTAAGCCCTATTATTATCCTGCACTATTCATTTACAGTATTCTCAACAAGCAAATATGAAAACTCAATTGTAAATAGTTCATCTGAATTGATTTTATTTGGCAGACGCGAGACGTCAGTTCCCGGGCCTACTTTTACGCGGACGTAGGAATTTAATCTAATCAAATTTAATTTAAAACAGTTACAAATATATGCAACTTTGGCATTATATTTCACAGTTGTTTTATACCTAAATTTCGCCTCAAAACGCGTTCTAGGGCCATCTTCTTTGTTCTAAACTCAAAAAAAATTTCGCCTATGGCGAAATTTGCCTCCGGCGGCTGGGGCTTCGCCCCAGACCCCAGCTGCCCACGCAACCTAGTTGCGAGTGCAAATTCGTATTTGCGAGTGACTTGTAGGTGGAATTTTCGAGGGTTGGTTAACAAACACACAAAAATAACAAAAAAAAAACAGTCCGAATTTTTTTCTCCAGTGTAGTAGAATGGAATCTTCGCTTTACTCGCTACGCTTATCCAAAAAATGGACTTGGCTGCTTTTTGCAAGTTCCTGCATTTTTGTATTTTTTAATTGAAGCTAGGCCTACCATTTGTACTTTTCAATAAAACAAAATGCATTAATGGTAGTAGGCCTACAGAACTTATGTAGCCTACTTGGGTACTTTTGTGGGTATGCCTACTTAAAATGTTATTGCTTAATTTGTTTTCCTTTGTCCCTACCCCTAGGATTCAATTGGGACTAATTCAATTAATTAGTTAGGTCCCTAGATGAGAAAATGTTAGATTAAAATTAGGTCCTGATGCCTTGCATTATTTAGTAATTCTTAAATACCTAAGACCTCTACCTACTTTAAAGAAGAGAAAATATACATAGGCTAGGGCTCCCATTCGTACCGTTTTAGCCGGGACAGTCCCTTTTTTGAGGTCCTAATTGTCCCGTTTTTTAGAATGGCGAACTACCGCACTATTTTTACGGTCTAGCATTTGAATCGCCGCGCCTGCAATGCAACTCTTCACCCTGACCATGGCCAGTTACCAACCACTCACCAAAAACGAACTATAAAGATTCAAGAAGTCAAGGTCAAGATCCAGGCTGCCAACAGTCAGAAGAAAGTGACATTTTACCAATAAACTATAGGCAGATTTTCCCTTTTTTGCAAAAAAGTAACTAGAATATTGAAGGGATTGTTGAGTGTACAATGTGTTGTGACTTTAAATATAGGCCTATCTCCTAGTTTTCGTTTCAACGTTAACATTTTCAGGAATAGGCGCGTAGGAAGGGGGGGGGGGTGATGGAGGAATTATCCCCACTTTTTGCCCACGTCAGAAGAGCAATGACCAACAATTTTGACAATTTCCCATTGTTGTTGAACGTGATCGCGAACGTAATGATGCATTTCAATGGTTGTAACATGATCTATATCGTCACTACCCTAATTTTTTTTTTTTTTTTATATAGTTATATATTTTTTTACTCCTAAAAAAATGCATTCATTTGGTATCGCATTCAGACCCCTTATTTTTCCTAGAACGCACCAAACACACTCTAAACACCTTATTTTCAGACTTTTCGCCTGCGTCGCTGTAGTTGAGGGGCGAAGCCCCCCAACCCCCCTGTGCTGGTCCCCTTAAATAGTTGTCCCGTTTTTGGGTTTTTTGTATTATGGGAGCCCTAACATAGGCCTACATATGATAAGCTAGGGTAATACTAGATTCCTAGGCCCTTTGTTTAGCAAAGCAAGGGATGAATTAATTCTAAAATTAATTTAATTATTCTGGTAACCAACCTTCCTCTGCCGGTGATAATGGGTTAGGCCATTAGGCCTATGCCTAAGCTTGGTTGGTACCTAGCCTAAGAAACCGAAGAAGTGCCGCCTAGGACTCGGTAGGCCTACGGTATTGCACACAGTTGTAGTTAAGCAGAATGGAAATTGTTAAAATCTTAAATTGGCTCGTCTCTAATTTTACATCCTTTTCTTTCTAGTATGCTCAACTTCTAATAATCCATGGATTTGTCTCCAATGTGGTGTTGTCAATTGTGGAAGGTACATTAACGGTCATGCTAAAGACCATTCGGAAAGTCATGGTCATCAAATTTGCATGGATTGCAAAATGCTCTCAGTGTTCTGGTAAGTTAGCTAAGTTTGTCTTTGAAGTAAACTAGGGCTAGGCCTACAGTAGCAGACCTACTAAGATGTAGCCTATCATACACTACGTATATCACAGCCCTCAATCCGAATTGACTCAAGTCGGTTCGAGTTCAATTCGGTTTGAGTCTCTTGATATACACACTCGATTCGCATTGAAGTCAATCCACTTTCCAAAGTGGACTGACATGAGTAAATTGCTTGATATACAGTTCAATACGCATTCAATACGGATTCAAAACTGCCTTGGAGATATAGATTTCAGTAAATACCATTATTAGGCAGGCGGTGTTTATTACATGTTTACAATAAAATGGCGTCTTGGAGGCTTTAATGAAGACATTAAGCTTTATATTTACGTAGCTGTAGGTAGAGATACAAGTACATAGTATTTTCAAGTGTTATTCATAGAATCTTGTAGCATCAATTTAAACTGCCACAACAACAACTTCAATTCGAATCGAAATAGGATTGAGGAAGTCGTTTCGAATGTCCGTGATATACACTTCAAGTCAAACCGAATTGAACTCAAACCGAATTCAGTCAATTCGGATTGACTGCTTTGGTATACGTAGTGATAGGTATTAGGTAGGCCTAGGTAGGCGGTAGGCCTATCTAGGCTAGATAGATTCCTATACCATACTGCATAGACAAGAGATATATTTATTAGTATTGGTAGGCCTAACTCTTGGTTAACATTATAGAAATTCTATATAGGCTATACCCTAATGGTGTTTTATTTTCCGTAGTTCTCTTGCACCTTTGCAAATTGACCTTTTTGTGTTTTAGCTACAGCTGTGACGACTATGTCGGAAATGATACAACGTGTGGTCATCTGCAGAGTCTTCGCCAGCAGTTAAGTACACCGACTAACAGTGTTGAAGGAGAGCTCAATGAAGACAGCTCAAGCAGAGATGAGGATGAAGGATCATGGAAGTCTGATGTCGTCTCAAAAGAAATGCAAGAAAATGCCCGCTGTCTGAGACCTCGATCACGCAAAAGGTAGCCTTAAACTAGTTTCAATTACCAGGCCAGGCCTACCCCTAGTCTACCAACAAGTTGACCTAGCCTCAAACTCTTTATTATTTTAATTTCATACTTTTAGTAGGCCTAGCCTACCTAGGCCTATTTCTATTAGTATTAACGAACACGTCAAACAGTTTAATTTTTCCTGGCACCATGCTCTAGGCTTATAGTTGAGCCTTGTTAAATGTTCTATTCTGCACAAAATGGTAGGCCTTTGTGGCTGGTTGTGTCTAATTTAAATAAAAAAAAAATGACAGCCAATACAGGCTACAAAATAGTCTTCTATGGGCCTATGCTGAAAATTAAGTGCTCTAACTGCATCCAGTTCAAAAATAGTCCAGGCCTAAAAGACTAAGCTTAGGCCTAATTAGTACGGTATAGGCTACATTAGGGTTGCCGTTCGATATGAATTTGAATGTCGATAATGGCGCATGTGCAATCGATTATCGATTGATAAATAGGCCTATTGATATTTTTCCGTTAATCAATAATTGGTAATCGAATAATAATTAGGCCTAAACCCTATACCTATACCTATACTTTCTTGCATACCGACGTGGACTGTGGACCTTTTGCAAGTGCATCCTTTTGTTCCTACTGTTTGCCAGTGTTGTAAAGTAGCGTGCTAAAAGTAGCGCGCTATTTTGGTTCGGTAGCGCGACGGTAGCGTGCTACTTTTTAAAACATGGTAGCGTAGCGAGTATCATGCTACATTTTTTAAAGGCATTAAATCACAATGGACGAAGTATTTTTTTAATGCAAGAAGGTGTTCAAAAAATAAGAATGCCGGACATTTTGGCAACCTTGGATGAGGCCTATAGGCTACCCTATACAACGGTTTGTTTTGACGCGCGCCTGGGGGCATGTGACGCAGGTGGATGGGGACCTGCTGAGCTGATAAAGCCGGCCGGGCGAGGGTAGACACTCGGTTAGAACACGTGTTGTATTTAGTAAGGGGTTGGCATTCTGTGTGGATGAAGTGTTCGCAGATTTGTTCTAGCACAGTGACAGCTCTACAAGTGTTTTATGTACTAATTTAATTAATGTGATAGTGAATAGCATTACAAGGTTTGTCCAGATATGTGAAGAGTATGGATGGCTCAGTGACTACAGTTAACAAACATAGGGGTAAGTGGGGTAAATGGGAACATAGGGTAAATAGGAACAGCCCTAAAATCTACCCCATATGACCTATTTAAAAAAATACAAAAAATATTCCATGTGACCTTTTTATTTTCTCAACAACATATCAAAAAATCAGCTCATTCTGATGTTAATTTAATAGTTTTCTGATTTTTTAAAAATTACCCTACACTTAAAAGTTGATGTAGGTTTCAGTCAAAAACTTTAGAAAAAAAAATTATGTCCAAAGAGTACCCTAAAAAACCATTTTGACATATAAAAAGTTCCCCCTAACTATGAACATGATTTTACAATTTGTTTGCATTTGCTTATCTTAGTCCATCATGGCTGTTAAGCCCCTGTTCCCATTTACGTACCCATACCATCTCCATTTGGGGGTAATTAGGAACACTGGTTCGGGGTAATTAGGAACAAGTGGGGTAAAAAGGAACAACACAGTTAACCTATGGGTTATATTTATGGGGTAAATGGGAACATTTCTCGATCTTTACAGCCATCTCTATTTGACCATTGTGGTTGACCAGGTGTTGTGAAAATTGCCATTTAGGCCATTTTTCTGCTTGTTCCTCAATTTCTTCTGACACTTGGAAAAATATCACCTCAGTGCATTATATTGACAAGATTCCCATAAGATTGATGTGCGTTCCTAATTACCCCATATTCCCACCGTTGATAAAATTTCATTAGAAAAGTTAAATTCATCCCCCCTTCACAATTTTTCCACTTACTTATTTGCAAGGTTGATAATGAACACTAAACTAATCCTATTGTCACAAAAACAACTAAGAATCTTTTTTGACACAAATGTAGTGCTTCGCTCCGCTCCGGTTTTAATAGATAATCTGATATTGTTTTCTTACATAGCATCCACAGTTTTTAACATTTTGACTTAATTTTTTTTTTATTGAAATCATACATCAGATATGTCTGTTCCTATTTACCCCATTTTGTTTTACCTCACACCAATGAGCTACAGTGTTGTCTGTTCCCATTTACCCCAAAATGATGGGGTAAATAGGAACAATACCACTTTTTACATTTGATTTTTTTCCTAGTACATGATTTTAGGAAAATGACACACAAGTTATTCCTTACACTAACAACAGTGCAAAGAATAATGTACAACAAAAAAATCATAAAAAAGTCAATTGTACAATTTTTTACAGAAAGTCAAAGATGAAAAGTTCTAAAAGTGTTCCTATTTACCCCACTTACCCCTACCTATATAGTTGAAATGTGGATTTTGTCTTCTTTTAGGTTCTAGGTTGTTTTTTAAGTTCGTGATAAGTGAGTCATACAAAGAGACGGCAAACATACCGAATAATTCTTAGTTTTATAAATAATTAATGTGTGTCGCGTAAGTGTTTTAATGTGGATACTGGATATATTGAACAACAAAATCAAAATCAGGTTTTTGATACAGAAATGTGGTTTTCATATTAATCTGTGGGTTAAAATCGCGTTACAAATGTATACATTGTTCTAATCCTTACAATGATAAAGAAATCATTAAAGTCGAATCACTTTTAGTCAAAGTAGTCCACAGTACTCCCGTATGCGACTTTAAATCCTATATATCGTTGGTCTTTACATGTGGAGAGTAACACAAACTGTTGCCTAGCAGTGTTGAGAGAATGAATGTTAATAATATGCTCGAACCCATCATTATTAGTAATACAATCGAAATTAGCACGCAAATTTGTGATTTTTCCCGATTCGTGACAATATAAGCACTCTGTGTCGGTATGCATTGATGTTGATGTACATTCATTACAACTACACCTTTTAACCCATTGAGCCACCAGTTGATTTTGCTTATTTTGCCCGTACGGATCCAGTTAAATCCGTATTACGGGGGACGGCACCCCGCCGCACCCTGCCTACTGGCCGAAATCGCATGAATGCACAAAATTGAAGGCCTAGGGCCCCTAGGCCTATTGTTTTTAGTTCATATGCTTTGCTTTCTAGTGTATATTCCCGCCAGCCCTAGGCCTAACCCTACTTGTGGCATCGTCTTATTTTATCTTGGTTAGAACTTAGAAGTACTCTATAGTCTTCATCCACATCATTATTATCGCTTGCATCATTTGCAAGCTAATCAACAACACTTCCTGAATCTCACAATATATCACGCTCATTGGAAATTCAGCACAATCGCCTTCAGATTCGCCATCTTGTAACATTCAGGAGCTTTACGTCAGTTTTACGAAGTAAACAACAGCTGAGAAGCCTATTTCTGTTACGGCGCACCGCCTTGACAATTTGTAGGCCTTCATATTATTTGTAGTCGTCTGTGAAATGGCCGTGTTCGAGAATTTATCGGGGAAAAAACTCGACCACGTCGGTAAAAGAGTCAGCCTCCATATAGTGCTGCTATCTGTGTGAGATTGACTGAACTACGCCAGTTTGGCGCGAATTGAAAGACGAACTGAACGGACACGGAACTGTTCCGTATGTAAATTTTTGGGCCATACTCGTGGAATACGGAACGGTTCCGTAAGTCAGCGCCAATGGGTTAAGATCACCTTTCCTGCCACTAAACTGTTTTATCCAGGCTTCTTTTTCTTAATTTTTCTTGAGATTTTCCCTCTGTTCACTTTCTGTGTATGAAGGCTCGAAAATGAAGGGAGCTAATCCTAACATCGTGTACATAGAACATACACTTTTCAACTGACCCGTCCCGTGCCCGATGGTATTGAATGGGCGGGTAGTGAGCGGCCGCATTCACTCGAGTTGATCGGTAGCAAAGCTCTGTACCCATCCAGCTACGTCACGAATGGTGACGTCACGCACTATACAATTTCCACAATATTGGTCGTACTGTAATGTTACGTACCTACGTACGGACCAATCAACCATTAATTCCGATAATCAATCAATTAATTTTGCATCTATAATTAATTTTGCTCTTTCATCAATTTCAAAGTATTTGTCATACCAGTCTAATTAATTAATTAATTAATTAAATTAATAAAGTCAGTCAATCACCAATCACCAACAAAACAATAACCTATATTAATTGTATTTTTTAATTGTAATTTTATATTCATCATTTATATTTTCATAATTATAATTGTTAGTTTTATATTCATTTTGTTCATCTGTCAGTCAGACCAGTATAAAACATATAAGAACGTAGACTACGTCACCCAGTCGACCAGACCAGTTGTCTCAAAGCCTGGCAACTAGGGTGGTAATATAAACAAACTTGAGTGCCCCAGACGAACAGATGGTCGCCCCCACGAAACTAGAGCGTGAGAATAAACCGATAAGCCAATCTTGAACTAAAATCCAGCACAGAGTCGCCACCTAGCGACGAACAACACAATTACCAGCACTCAGCAAAAAGAAGACGACTGGACACCCAGCGCCATCTATCGACGCGAGCAGAACCAAAAACCGGTAAAATACGCCGGTAATGCAGTTTCAAAACTTCACATCGACGTTTTGAACCCGTTTTGGAAAGGTGAACGCAATTTGAGCGAAAGTTCTTAGACGAATCCCATGTTAAAGATAGGAAAATGCTCAGCCCATAAAAATTAATGTGCGCAGTCCCTATACAGCGCATATGGAAACTGGTAACTGCGCGTTTTTGAAATGACGGTTAGACAAAACTTGGATCACAAAATCAACAAAGCAGCGTCACAGACGCCCAGTCAGTCGAACTACATCTTTCAAAACAACAACACGACAATTCGAGGCGAGGGCGGAATTCGTTGGGCGAGATGGCTTCAGGCGTCATAACAACGTAGGCCTAGCCTAGGCCCTACTACCACTGCTGCTGATATCCCAATTCTTCTTCACTCTATCAACAAGATTTAATAACTACGATTTAAAAACACCAGACAATGGAGTGAAGGTTGGAACTACAATGGATCAACAGTAAGTAGGCCTAAAGCTGGCCACAACATCAAGACTTCGCACCAGGTAATAACATCATCATACGAATTTAACCCACCCTACACCACATCAACGAAATGCGTGTGACGTTCTAGGCCTATCCTAGCCCCTTTTGCAATCAGAACTCAACGAACTTTCAACTCCAACAAATTTTAAATTACCTAATGTAATGTTTTAATTACTGAACTGTAATCACAATGCAACCAAACGAACTTTCAAAAAAAAAAAAAAACTTTACTGACTGACAGTTAATTCTTACTTCAATTTTTTGTGTATCTTTTTATAACTATGCAAATGTCCTTTTCATTTTTGTAACTTGTAACCTTCATAGTAATTATATATGAACATATTTTATTTCAGTTTTATCATTTGAGTAACCCTCAAAATGTGCAATCCTCTCACTCTATCTACATAATATTGATTCACTAATAGTTACTAAGTTAGGCCCTAGTAGGCCTACCACTAGAATCTAGGCCCTAGGCCTAATCTAAGCCTAAGCCTAGACCGACAAGTGCTGCTGCTGAGCTGAGCTATGCTGCGGTCTGATTCTGTAAAATCGTTATGGAAGATAACGATCGTTATCCGGCACTTTAGCGACAATTTTGCGTGTCGACTGATTCTGTAAAAATGATAGCGATCGCTATGATAACGAGAATGAAAAAGGAGTCGCTATGCTATGCTATTAAGATACGATAAATGGCGGCCGTAGCGACTATTTTTACAGAATCAGGTCGATAACGATAATTTATAACGATTGATATTGCATATCAACCGTGATCGCTATCGCTATCATAGCGACTATTTTACAGAATCGCACTGCTGTGTGGCCACCCCAGACTCACAGGTAACTTCTATATGTAAATTTAACTTGTCTGTTTTTCTTTTATTATTGTGCTCTTATTTTTCACCTTCAAAATATTCTTCTAATCACTTCTTTCAACATCCGAGTTGTTAGAGTACCATGTTTAAATATTGACCGATTTCTTTCATTTTTTTTTTCTAAATTCCTAAAATTAATTTAGGTTTAACATAAGTAAGCAACAAGTCAATGTGAGAGTATGGCTTTAAGTAGCAGTAGCGAAAAATGCTGCTCTATTTCTTTTCAGTCCCCATTTTTTTCATCACGTAGGGTAACTAGGCCTCCAGTGGCGTCACTAGGGGGGTTTAGGGGGGCGTGCGCCTCCCCAATCGTAACCTGGTCCCCCCCAATAATTTCCTTATTTTCCTTTTCTTTTTCCAATTAAAAACCCACAGTCACAGCTGTACTTTAAGCGAATTATCACTACTTAAAATAATTTCTCTTGCCGAAATGGAGGAGGCTAAAGTCCAAGGTTACGTAAAGCTTCTTGCGCCAAGTGTAGACTACTTGAATGGACGAGACTGCCTCTGCCGTACTTGTATGCACGAGACTGCCTCTGCCTCAAGGCAGGGGGTGTAGAGCGGCGGAGTCCTATCTTCCGATCTAACGGCCGTGTTGCTGTTGCGCATGCAATTCATACGGCAGTTAAATTGTCTAATTGTGAAGTGTTTCATTTCCTTCTTTTGTCTGAGCCTATAAAAATGTTGAATTATTTATGAACAATATTAATAGTTTCAACTGCGTTTTAGAGCAGTCTTGAAATTTTCAAAACGCTCTATATGCATGATTTGCATCAAAATTACCAGTATTGAAATAAATATTAGAGCCGCAACGTCGTTTGATTCGTC
>JAMZAV010013856.1:0-57694 GCA_024449915.1 Sweltsa coloradensis | reverse complement strand
ATGCCTATTAATGCACTGCGTGATTTAAGAAACGGGAAGAAATTAACTAAGGATGGAAAAAATAGCTTGAGTTCATTAAACCTAGCACATTCAGCCGAAAAGGAGGTTAATTCCAATCATCACCATCAGATTTGATGTTTAGTATCATGGCAAAAAAGGACCAAAATTAATATATTTTTTAAAAAACTAATGCGATGATCTAAGATAAAAATATATTAAATTTAAAATACTTTCGAAGAGAAATTTTGGAAATTTTTTACGCCTTTGTAGTGCCGCGAGAAGGTCTTAGATCATTAACTGTACTTGACCACTGGAGTGGAAGACTTATTATGCCCATACTTATTCAGGATATGGGAGGATTTACGAGTGGTTTCAATAGTTCATCCAAGTTCTTTTTTTTCTTATTTATTGAAAACGTAATTTCATGTAAATTCTATTTTTGCCAAGCTTTTCAAGGACGCTGCTTTACGGGACATTGTACGTTTATGAAATTATTTGTTTTTGTTTGTTTTTGTTTATAATTGGATAAGGCGCGTCAAACCGGTTAGGTCATAAGGCAACCACTCTTGCCTAAGGGGGGGGGGGAGGAGGAGGGAACCCATACTTTGGTAACCAGAACCAGCCACGGGAAGGGAGGAAGGGGGGTTTCCCCTCACGTCGCGTGTCGTCATCCGTCGTTTGCATCGTTCGTTGTGTCCATTTTCATCGTCGCCGGGGGGTCGTCCAAGAAGGGGGGCGGCAAGGTCCCGAAGGACGATTGACAGAAGCTCGCCTCTAGGTTTCGGTGAATAACTATACTCACGCATACTAGCTGACTGTTTGGCAAAAGTGGACTCTTCTACCTCTCAGTCGGATGTAGAGACCTGACCTTGCATTTTTTGATTTAACATGCAAAGGGCACTCTGCACACGTGTTACTAGGGACCATTACCCTTACTAATTTTGAGGTTTGGGGCCATGTGAGATCCCCGTGCAGGGAGCCCGTAATATCGCCTATGGTTTGCTACCCTGCTGGTTTTGAAGGGTTGATTAGCAAAAACAATTCAGTTGTTTGGTGATAAAAACTTAAATTTTTTACCAAATAGGTGTAAACCATAGGTTAAACTACTGGCAACGTGGGAAACTGTAGATTTCTGCATAGTTGAGGGATGATATCGGGTTTTAATTTGGTGGGTTGAACCCTTTGATTTTAAAATTTTTACTGATGACCCACCCTTGGTTTTATGTGGATTTCTACGGATAAAGTACTTCCAAAAAAAATACTTTTTGAAACAAAAGTTGGTGTTGAAAAATAAGACCGAGGCGGACCCCTAATTTGGTTCATATGACCTGTTGACCATACGGCCTGCGTATGACCCGTTGCAAAATTGTTTAACATGGTCGGTGTGACCAGTCGCAAAAAGCTTAGATAAAGAAATATAATTCGAAACAAAATTTTGAACATGCCACGTTTACCTGTGAACTTTATAGTTCTCCCTTTACTTGACCTTGAATAACGCTGCAAGGCATGACTGGCATAATGTATACTTAGCCCACACCCAAATTGCATGTGTATTAAACAACTTGATTATTCAACGGCATTCCTACATGTAAGTATTAGTAGGTGGTTTAGGCTGAATTGCGAATTCATTACGTCACGTTTCTGATGGATGAGCAGTTTTGGGACCATTAGAAACCCCCTTTAAACTATATTTTACTTCGTATCGTTCCCAACATGTTACAATAAATTTACCCAGTTTAAAAGTAAGTACCCAAGTTCCCGGTTGAGATCATTATGTAAATTACAATGAAGAATAGCATCATTAAGAGGAAAAGTCACACTTCATTCATTATTGATTAGTAGTACTTATTAAAAGTTTGGACTGGAGGAAACACTTGTTGATTTAGGCAATCCTTTTCTTGAGGAAAGGCTTAGATCTGTATAAACATTGAGAGTAAAGTAAAAGACTAGACTATACCTGCCGTGTAAAGAATTTAATGCTAATTGAGGGTTGATGGTGTGAATCAGTTCATTGGAAATTCACAAAACTTAGACTTGTTACCATGTGGGCTTAAAACATTTTTGATGAAACCCATCAAATTACAAATTTCCGACTTCTTCAGCACAGCCAGTCGATCCTTTATTCATTAAATCTAAAGCCAAAGTGACCAGCTCAAAAAGCGATTGTAGCCTCTTCAGTAAGTTAACATAGGCTACATTTGCGGGGCATCGATCTTAGGTGATTTCTTACTGCGTTCTCTTTGCTCATGAAAATCAACCAAGCCCACCACCCTATCCTAGTATTGGGAGACGTTGAAGTATGGCACCAAATCAGATTTAGTGAAATGCCCTTTGAACCACTAGTTCCAGAAGGTTCAGTAGTAAATGCGCCACCTGTAAATGCAAAAAATACTGTGATGGTCCTGCGATTGTGCATTATGTTGAGCCCGGCCAACTCGATCCACATTCCAAGATTAGTAGACACGGTGCTTTTCTTCCGTTCTTAGAAAACGAAGTAGCGTCTGTGCGACGCCTAGATTATATCTGGGACAAGAAACGACCAATAATTCTTAAAAAATATGACACGGACAAGGCGTCGGTCAGGGGATTAGGGACACTTAAGGACACCACGTTACTCCAACCCCACAAACATATCCCAAAAGATTAGCCCCAATTTTCTACGTGAATACGGGCAATAAAGAAGGAGATATTTAGATAGACTAGCCTACTAGTATTACGCAAATATAAATGAGGAAGGCAAAGAGATTATTCAGCACACGTGAATTCACTGGCAGTTACAACGACTAAAGCAGGATCTCACAGGCCAGACTAGACACCAGTATACGAGGTGGCGACCACGCGCATAAATGGGTGCACGCTGCAGATGCGTAACTCAGCGGCTTCACGCGGTATATGATACGGACTGTGATTACAGATGTGCTAGTCTCGCGATCAGCTGTATTCAAAGGCGCCAGGGGTTCATCTGGGGACTGGAAGGAACCATCAGTATGTCGCAGCACACACCATGTTGCGCTACCTTCTAGGTAAAATAACTGTTATTATGTTCTATATAAAAGAATACAGATACGATTTAAAATTATTTTACACTATCATTTTATTTTACCAGTGTCCCAACCAAATTCTATAGCACTACCTTAGTTTCACGCGTTTTCGGGATGCGATACCGTTTTCCTCTTTTGGTGTGAAGGCCAAACAAAGTCTTCATTCGATGCTTGGAGTTTGTTTCCTGATGCTTACAAAAGGGGTTTTATTGCTGCTATTGCTGAAAATGTGGAGGCAGCCATGAGACTTTGGAGAAAGGTTTGTAGTGGTTTGAATGATAGGTAGGGTTTGTTACATTACAAGGATAATTATACTACAATTAGTACGCATGTGAGTGAAGAATGAAATATGATTATAAAACATGACGCCCCTGCCAGGACACGTGAACGATCGGGCAGGGCGGCCGCAGGGAATATTTTGCAGGGGGATGGGGGTGGGTCAAAAGTTACCCAAATTTGGATTCGTTATTATGCACAGGCAATAAAGCCAAGCACAATAGGTCCCACAGGTAAAAACATATTTTTGACTGGAATCAATTCTTCACCACGAGCTTGAACGACAACGTAAGAAGTTAGGGTGCTTGAAACCTGGTAAGTCATATTGCGCAGCTTGTAACCATAAATGGCACCATGTGCTTATACTGTGGCTGTGATGTGTGTAATTAGTAATGAAAATGAGTTGGTTAATTGTTTGGTTTTAGCCTGGTTGTTTTATAAGTAATAAAGTTTTAGTTTATTGCATAAGGGGCGTGGTCACCGTAAGGTTCAAAAATGCGCACAGAATCCTAAGGTAGGGATATTTAGAGCAGGAGTCAGGAATCAGCCACGGAAAAGGGCGGAGGAATGAGCGGCGATTCTCAAGTAGCGGTCGTCATTGTCTTTTGGTCATCGTTTTGCAAAATCTACCACGGGCCCAGATGGGGAGTTGTCAGAAAGTGGGATTATAACTGTATTCTTTGCGTTAGGCATGGACTAAAAAGCCGTTATTACGACTGAAATTAAGACGACGTAAGGAAAACTATGGGGCGGGTCAACCTGATAAGGTCGCATGAATGACGACGACGTGAGAAACTAGGGCCCTCTTCCAAACGGGTTAGGTCATTATCTGCGCCGCCTGTGATAATAAAATTTGATTAAAATGAGAGGGGTGTTAAAGCAGGTTGCGTGTGATATTAAGAATTGTTTTTCTAAAGTGGTATAAATAACAAAAAAAACCAATTATTGATGAAAAAAGTAATAGCAAAATAAAAGGTTATAGGTTAGGTCATTATCTTGAATCCGTGACCATTTTTTCGCAAGGATGGTTTGACGATTGATGACTTTACTATGGGACCCATTTCGAAAAAAATTTAAGCTTCCCCATGTCCTTCCCAAAAATCCCGGCAATTTTACTAGAGGCCAAAATTCACAATATGGCTGCCGGGCACACTCTGAAAAATTAAATTTTGAAACCAAAGCAGTAGAATCAGTACAAAGACATTTTCGTTTTTAAAACTGACCCACAAAGATTCTGAATATTGATATAAGTTGACGCTTCGACGCCATTTTGAACAAAAAATACAAGATGGACACGGCCGCCATTGTGTACATTTTAAGTATTTGACCAGAGCATCTAGAATCAAGTACCCAAATACACTCTTTTCTATGTAAATAGGCCTATGATTCAGATTATACCCGTTTAATTTGACGTTACCAATATCATTTTGACACATTAAATCAAAATGGGCCGCCATCCAGTATAGCCAAATTTATATTTATTACGTTTGCACTAAAAGCAAGGAGGCCTACCCCCACAAGGATCTATTGACGTGCAAAGTACCATCATTTTACCATGAGATGGTATATTCAGTAAATTTTTACATTACAAATAGACACACAAGCAAAGAAAAAACCGAATTTAAGAGTCACAAATGTACTTTCGTTGAAAATTAACGTTATTTCCACTAAAACATTTTTGTTTGTTTGACTTGGTAATTAAGACCAAATGTGCCCTTGAGAAGTATGATCAGTCTGAATCGAGGCATCCTGCCATACAATATTTCGGAAACAGACGATTCCATGGAATACTGCTATTTCTACAGTAAAATTATCCACCTTCAGGTGCTGTCATAACATCCACCTATAGCTACTCTTCCACTGGCCCTAAGTGCCAGTGAGTGCCATGCTCCCGAGGTGGTTGCGTTTACAAAGATAGGTATGAAAGATGGTTTACTGATTACGGGCAATGCTGACAGCTTGCTTACTTTGATCAGGTCGCCTTTTTTTTTGTAATGACTTCTATTACCCAGGTCTATTACAGGCAAACCCCTTACTACTAACAATGTGCTGGGTAAGTGATCGAGGCACCATGAAAAAGGGCAGCAACATGAAGTTGCGGATGGTCCTACAACGCTCCAGAATGAAAAACATCCAGCGGTGCACTCCAGAAATGTGAATCGATGTTGGGCCTGGGTCGGTGCGCTGCTAAAGCCATGGCCAAAAATTAAATTAAACATTAAAATAGTCGAAGGCACGTGGAATGCGGTAGCGAACGGATGCGAGAAGATGAGGCGAATGCGTGCGGGAATTGGTCGCCATGTATGCACACGAGTTGAACTCTGTCATTCAACCAAGCTTACCCACCCTATACACAGGGTTGTCTACAAGGTCCGCCATGCCGCCTCTGATGAGCGCGTTGCAGATTGGAACTCGCCTAGGCTGCGAGAAGAGGAAAAGATAAACCAGATTTTTGCAAAGATTGTATGTTACAGAAGACTACCTCCTTAATGCACACTTACTCTTGAGCAAAGCGGTAAAAACAATCCATGACTGACAAGAACGCTGAGAGCATTTGAAATGAAGCAGAAATTCGCTCTCAAGTCAGTAATCGGACCTGGTTGATGTCAGTAAAACTCGTTACAACCTCGCTGAGTGGCTCGAATATCGTGTCGTCGGTGGAATAAAATGGCCATATTCAACCTAACGGGCACATACAGGAAGACACAGAAAAGGGCAAGCTCATTCAGAGGGACGTTCTCGCAATCTGTAGATCTTGCAGGGAAACGTAACACCACTATCATCGAACATGGGCATTGTAGTGGAGGTTGCAAACGCCATACCCAGCACAAGATCGATAGAAGCAATATTGTAATGTATAGTGTCATATGGACTATAGATTCATATTCATTGGGTTTGGAAGTACTGTATGCGTAAAGCTTCTAGGTTGTTGTTAATAAACTATCGCAACAAAACAGTTGTTAGGTAAAGATACTTGGAATTTTGATTCGTACATTTGAAAACAATCGACAAGAGGAAACAATTGTGTTATTGTATCAAAAGTTTGTTTAAATCTAACAAAAAGCCAGACGTTTTAATAATATTAAAAACGGCCTGACAGTTAATAATGGATTAAGGGGAGGGAGACCCTTTCTCTAGGACCAAGAAGTCGGCAGAGGGGGTCAAAGAAGAATTTTAATTGGTTTCGGATAAGGAGAGGATTGAGGGGGTGGCGAGAGGAAAAAGTCCAATGCTGATGATGGGTCTGAGCCTAAATGGTAGGGAGAGGATACCAAAACAGGGGAAGAGGATTGGATAATGACCGACAGAGGGTGACCTAACCGGGGGAGACGGCTTTGGGAACCCTGAAGAAAAGAAAGAAGTAAGAAAGAGTGAAGCAAGAAGACGTGATGACACCCAAGGGGACGTGGGTTTGAACCGACAGAACCACTGACTACTCATACCAGACAGAGGTTTAAATCGGTGAGCAATGATGTGATAATTGTCTGTGTTTCAGGGAGTTACAGTGGGAGTCGAACTCGTGGTCATAGGAGACTGCACGAAGCTAGGTCGAAGGGCCAAGATTAGTCATGTTTAGTAAAATATAGTTGTTTAGTGATCCCTAATGAGAAATCGTAGTTTTTTATTTAGTTAATTCATGGGAATTGGCTTCCCAATCCCAATTCCACGAACACGTACGATCCTGGTCATGGAGACCCTGTAGGTAGGTAGAGTTGGGATTAGATCTCGAAAAGCTTACGCCCCAAACCAGCTTTATTGATTAACAATTCGAGCTACAGGGGCTTATCCAAAACAATTATGGCCGCCCCATACAAGTGGTCATTCCAAATACCTTGCCGGCCATAGAGATGCTGAGCGTACCATCTTGTGTGAATGGACCAACTAAAGGGATATTGAACCGAGAAACGGACCGCGCGGTACAGGGTAAGGCACAGATACCCCAATATTCGTAGGTATCATGAAAATTGAGCGACCCTTTCCCATTGCTTGTGCATCAAAACGGCTGCTGGGTACAGCAACGGCAACAAGAGTGTTGTTTTTTTTGGTTTATTTGGATTAAGGAAAGCGTCCAACGTTAGGTTCATAATGCAACATCTAGCCTGAGGGGGGGGGAGGAGGGGCCCATGCTGGTCAGAAACCAGCCACGGGTAAGGGAGGGATGACAGGAGGGGTTTCTCACGGCGCGGTCGTAATTCGTCCTTGTCATCGTTCGTTGCGGTCCTTGTTCATTCGTCGCGGGGGGTCGTCAAGGGAAGGGGTTAAGGTCCCGACGGGGACGAGTGCAGAGCGCGCTTTAGTTTCGGGAGTTAAGTATATTACGCTCTTTCTAGCTTATTTTGCGAGGTGGATTTTACTCTTGAATCGCCTTTACGATTTTTTTTAGCAGAGGCCATTGCTCTGGCCCAATTCTAACTTCATTACCTTTCTAGAGATGTGATACAAAGATTTGTCTATATAACTTTTGGTCCTACTGCACCAAACTGGTTTCAACAAACAACTAATGGGGAACTACAAGCGTTGACCAGTACTGATGGCTGAACACTATCATCTTGTCGATTTAACGCAAGCTCTGAGCGAAGTTCGGCTACCAATGTGCCTGTTGTCATATGATACTGCGATAATGATGTGTATGTCGCGGCAAGCCTGAACGGAAGCTTGTTTCAAGCTGGTCGTGTCCTGGTAAAATGACGAGGATGGCCAGATTTGTATTATAAGAGCTAAATGCATTGTAAGTTGTGTGATGCCAACTCAGGCTTACTACGGCAAAAGTAGGAAGGCGAAGTTGGACTGAAATGGCAAAGGATTCCTGTGCCCAACAAACAGATCCTCGAGGTGGCGGAGATAGATTTGACCTTCAGGACGAGGTACTAGAGAAAGCTCTTCCAGTTCACAACGGGACATGCATTATGGCGACATAAAGTGTACCAACATGGGCTTTGAAGCCCATTTTAGCAAAGGTGGACAACAACTGAAAAGACAAAATCATTCATCCTTCTACCTCAGATGCAGGATAGCATAGGTGACACTGCCTCCATGCAAACTAATTAGTGTAGCTTGTGCGCCCTCCCTTCCAAGAGGACCACCTCTCAACATTGGGCAGGTGCGGAAACTGGTGGGTGTCGTTGTTTGCCCTGTACACCACAGGCGACGTGCACTCCTAGGCTACATCTACCTGCACTAGGGCCAGTCGGAAGAGAGCAAGGATGATGGACAGCACCTGTTGGAGGATATTTTACTGAAGGGAAATGGGGTATTTGCACAGTAATCGTCTGACCTGATATAGTATGGCAGGATGCACCAATTCAGATGATCGACGACGACGTGAGAACTAGGGGCGCTCAACCGGTTAGGTCATATTGCGCCGCCTGTTGAATGAAAGTAAATGAAAGAATGAGAAGAGTTAATGCAGGTGATGTGTGATGATTAGAATTGTTTTTTCTAAAGTGTATAAATAAACCCAAAAAATAAATTGATGAGTGAAGAAGTATCACCACCTCTCGAGACACATTTTATGTTTAGTACCAATTCAAAACAGTGTAGAGATACGTTTATTTCCAACGAAAAGACAATTTTTGGACGTCATTTAAATTCGGTTTTATTTACGATTGCGGTCGAGGTAGCGTGTTCATTTGTAATAGAAAATTAAAACTGCTGAAAATACCATCTCATGTTAAAAAGAGTGTTACTTTTACAACAGGAAAAATCCTTGTGGGGGTACTTGCCTTACAAACGTTAAACTTAATGATACACTGGTCGGCGTGGCCATTTGGATTTATGAGGCAAAAATTGATGTACTGTAAGTCCAAATTAACGTCAATTACTTGAACGTATACTGATTAAACAAGAAAAAAAGGTTGTATTTGTACCTTGATCAAGATGCACTGGTTCAAACCTAAATTTCCACAATTTGGTGCCGGTTGGCCATTCTTGTATTTCTTGGTTACAAAAATGGCGCGTCCTCGCGGCAAAACTTATATAATATTCTGAGAATTACTTTGTGTGTCAGTTAAAATCGAAAAAATGTCTTTGGACATGATTCTTACTTGCTCTGGTTCAAACTTTAATTTTCAAAGCACAAAGAGTGTTGGACCGGGCAGGCATATTGGATTTTGGCCTCTAGTAAAAATTGCCGGGATTTTTGGGAGCGACATGGGGGCTTATTTTTTCCAAATGGTCCATAGTAGTCAAATCAATCGTCAAACCATCCTTGCGAAAAAGTGGTCATGGAACTCATGATTATGACCTAACTGGGGAGGAGAGCCCATGTTGGTCAGAACCTACCACAGGTATGGGGGTGAAGGGGGGTTTCTCACGTCTCGGTCGTCTTCGTCTTTGTCATCGTTCGTTGTGTCATTGTCATCGTCGTCGGGGATGTCGTCAAGGGAAGGGGGAGGTGTCCCCGACGTATTTGCCAGAGCTCACCTCTAGTTTCAGGGAGTAATAAGATTAAAAAAGATTATTTCATTATAGATGATATTTGATAACAATAATTTAATTAATATTATTTAATTGAAAAACTAAATATTTAATTTTAGGATGTTATTAAAAGTAGGTTGTACAAACCACTTCGTATTAGAAACTAATCAAGTTAGTTCCCATTATAATTTGATTGACGAACTTCATATGTTCTGGAAGATCAAATAACGTGCGCTAGGTATCACATTTGTTTATTAAAATTTAATTCGGATAAGGGCGCGTCAACCGTTAGTTCATAATGCGCCACTCTAGCCTAGTGGATACAGGAAGGAAAGTCTTACGCTGATCAGAACAAGCCACGGGTAGGTTGGGGAGGAGGGGGGATGGGGGAGGAAAGCAAGGAGTTGTTTCCACGTAGAAGTCTTCATCGTCTGTGTCATCCTTCGTAGTGTCATTGTCGTCGCCGTCGTTTTCGACGGAAAGGTCGTAAATGGAGGGAAAGAGGTGCCCGACGTTGACCTTTGCCAGAGCTCGCCTCTAGTTTCAGTGAGTAAAATACACTGTTACATACTAGCTGATGTTTGCGAGATGGAAGTTTTTTCTTTCCTCGCCAATTTTCCGGCAATTCTACCCCGAGCCCAGATGAGGGTCTGAAGCTTTGGAGACGAAAAACCAAGAGCCGAGAGATATTACAAAGCATTTCAGATTGAACGACGAGAAAGAAGGCGCGCCATTAAAAATACACTTCAAATTTACAAAACAGTTTTTCTATGATCTGAGCTCGGTCGAACGATCTCAAAGAGATGAAAGCGAGGCTCGGATTTCAGCTCGAAGTTGTGGTTGGAGAATGAAGGAGGGAGACAGTATTTCAATACGGCAGCCATTAAGAAACAGCGTCGTTTATTTTGTCTCTGTTCATTGGCAACAGTGTAAGACCTATAGTTAGTTACAACTCAAAATACACCAGACGTGAAAGCTGGTTATTAATGTTTATTTTAAAAAAGGGTGCATCAACCGCTAGGTAATAATGCGCCATTGGAGGAAAGTCCCAAGCTAGTAAATCAGCCATGGTGAAAGGGAGAGTTTCTTACGTCTTCCGCCAGTACTCGCCTATAGTTTCGGGAATAACGGGCCCTCCTTCTCATTTTTGATGTTCAACAGCAATTCCTGACCGAAAGAAGTTTTTGTTTTGTCAATATGATGAATGATAGGTAAAATGAGTTCACCCTTAAAATTTAATTGCTCTAGTCCTTTGGACATTCCTTTCCTTTCTCAAGGAATATGAGTTAAATTGGGGTATGACAGGCAAGTTGCCGCCCCCCTCTCCCTATTGAATCTTCGAAAAATATCTGGTACATACAATACATTCGCTTGTACAAGTACATTGTTGGCAAGTTTCGTTGCAAACAAAGGTTTACTTATTCAAAGATATATACTTAAATTAATTTCAGGGGGCGGGGGGGGAGGGCAGGTGGGGGGGAGGGTGCTATGCTGGGTTGCTATCGGAACAATGAAAAAAACAAAGTAGTCAAACCATATTTTTTAGTTAATTTGATTACCGTTTCAATAGGGGGACATTAATGCATCCGTTTAGTTTGTTAAACACAACATTCATTTATGCAAACGTATTTCAAAAGAGCACTTCAAATTACTTGACGAAAACCTTCACAATCTGCTGTGTAATCATTCAATGGACAACTAGTCAAAGGCGGGCCTAGGCTAGTTCCGAAAAATCCAACAGGAGATAGCGCCGTCGAACCACTGTGGTCTGTGGGACCAAGTTTGCGCAACCCTAAGTGTGGTTGGCCACGCAATGGGACTTCAACGTGTTTTTACGCCCCCCGTACGGGTTGGAAAAAAAATCCTTTTGTCCTTTTGCAAAAATATTTTTTTTTTAAATGGGCTCTTACTTAGCCCAAGGACCTATTTGTAGATTCCAAGGAGAAGGGGGAAGCCAGCTGCTTTTTTTAGGGGAAGGAAGGCTGTTTTGTAGTGTCCTTTGGTTATAAGAGGATGAGTGGACTCTTCGGAAAAACGGTTTTTGTAGGTCATTCATAGAGGTCCTATATTTTGGGTTTTTTTTTTTTTTTTAGAATGATTTATAAACCCAAAGCCTTTACCCTTAGAAAAAGCATTTTTTAAAGTTTAGTCTCGGGTTTTAGGCCACATAATTTATTATTTCACAGTTCACAAGATTCATATAGTTAAACAGTAGGCCTGGGTTTTTTTTGAACTCAAGGCCTACACGGCCTAGACTAGACACTGCTAAGATTTTTTTATTTAGGCCTAGAAAATGTACCCACCCCTCTCTTATATGTTATACACAGTTTAGGCTGTCTTGAACCTTTGGAAGCTTTTTAGACCCCTAGGCCCACCTTTAAAGCACCAATTCAAGGCTTATATTACTGTTAGTTTAACCTACCAAAGGCAAAGGCTAGCCAGGCTAGGTGTTATTTTCCTTTCCATATAGGGCCTATATTAACTACTAGATTAGATGTATAGGCCTACTTTTATTATCTTAGGGTTCAATTGTGGTATGTAACCATAAACAAACATACCAAAACATAAACATGTTACACTAAAAACATAAAACCATGTAAAAACATAAAAACTAACTAGGTATGCCAATACGGAAATAAGCAAACATTTTATTCTATTTCTATTCTGTAGGTCTAGGCCCTACACATAACAAAAGTTAGCCTGTCTAGTGCTTAGGCCTCTCCCTCTTGTGCCAGAATTATAGGGCCCCCGCCCCCCCGGCCCGCTTGATTTGGTTCAAAAAAAAACAAAAAACAGGTTCTACTCATTAAGCCTGCCCTTACTACAAAGCATTAATTAAGTTTAGAATAATGAGATAGTTGGCCATCCGTGTAAAAAAAATGGTGGTAAGTTGGTGGGTTTTTGTTGTGGTAAACACATGGACAGGGCTTCCATCTCACAAACACTTTAAGTTTGCCAAATGAGGGAGGAATTTTTTTTGCTGTAATCGGAATCCACGGAAATGCAAAGAAACATTTATAGGCCTACAAGCATGGTTATCACATGTTACGTAAAACATTTCTACTATCTGATTTTTTTTTTTAACTCCCACGTCTTATTTTCTTACTTGATGCATCCTTCGGAAACGAGAGGTGGTAAGACACCCTCCTATTTTATAGCTCTGACGAACAATTCGTTGAACACACATATTGAACCATTTCAATCCCAGGAATCCACGTCTTTAGTGTGGAACAGGTTAAGGCTTGGTGTCAGTAAAAAAAAGTCCCACAGTACGACCCATCTTTGAGCACAATGTTTGAGTCGTGAGTCAGGGGGCGGAGTTAAGGTTTAGTTAGGGGGTTAGGTTTTGGTAAGGTTATTTTTTGTTAAGTTTGGGGGTTGGTTCGGAGTAGGATGGTGCGTTTAGGTTTAAGCGTATAGGATACCTCGTCATTTGTGAAACATATATTTAGTGCATATGTCAGTGAATGTTTGCATTATAGGCATAATAGTATCTTCTATCTTTATAATGCACTTAATTTTCGTGATATTTTACTAATCAAAATCAAAGGTTAAGGTGAACTTAGTGCATAATTAACCAAGGTTAGGCCTAATGGAATGCTGTGGAAAAAAAATGTCTTTTGTGCACACTTCATATAAACATAAATTAATTTATATGGCGTACAGAAGGGTGGGAAAAGGGGGTTATTTTAGGGGGGGGAGGGTGGGGTTTTTTTATGAACTATGAGCACGCGCTATGGTGTTCACTCAATCAAAAAAAAAAGGCTAAATTTTTCTTAAACCCATAAAAATAACGTAAGTTAAACTCTTTATAACTATTGCTTATGTCAGTTTTTAAAAAGTAAAAAATGGGGGCCAGCAGGGGGGGGGGGGGGGGGGATAAGAGTCGCCCCCACCCATGTGTAGGTATGTGTAATGTATGTAGGCCTATCTGGGCATTATGTGTCCACCGTCCAGTCTAAATATGTAATGTCCCAAATAAGGCTTTGGCATGTCATGATCTCTAATAATTATTGTCGATGAAGGTTTATTTAATGTATTGTTCATATGACATCATGACTTGCGCGGATTTTACGACCTAATTTGTTAGGCCTAGCTGAAATCCTAGGTTTCACTAAAATTAATTTTTGTAGCCTAATTATAGTATGATTAGTACCTCAGGACAATGTCTTGTGTAATTGAATCAAACGCCTAGAGTAGAAGAGTTTACCTCGAGCATTTAATAAAGTAGGGCCCTTTATAAAAATTTAAGTTACTCATCCAGTTCTTCTAAACCCGTCTCTACTTCACTCGTTTTAAATTCCGAAGACCAGTTGATAATGCTAGGGTTTTTTGCTTGCCTCGTATCAGTCACCACATCTAAAACAACACACCAATCAAATACCATCTACTTGCCTAAGTTTTGTACCATCTTGTACAAAGCTAGGCTAGAGATTTTAATTTGTTGCCTCGCGCGTTTTTTTTGTTAATCCGCATCTTACCAGCCATTTCACCCGTTAGCACGACGGGTCACCATCCCATGTTGACACCCAACTTCTGCCGCTAGGGCTGCGCCACAGTCTACTTCGGAGGCCTATAGCCGAAATGTGGGGAGGACATGGGGTTTCAATGGTCGGGGAAAGATTTTGTAATTTCTGAATTGTATTTTTAAAAATTATTAACAATGTTGTTTGGAAATGATATAACGCAGTTTTGTAGGTTCCATCATCTGTGGCAATACTTATGGAAAACAAAGCCAGTACGAAAGCCCAAGTACGAAATAACGTTGAAAATATATGCAAGGTTTATCACTCTATCGAGGCGGAGAATTTGGTCCCCGGTACTTGACGTCCTTACTTCGGATAACCTGGACACGGCCATTTCATATGCAAGGTAAATAACAAACAAAAAAATATTAGTTCAAAATTGAAACCAATTGTCGTTTTTAAATAAAACTTCTATGCCCTTTCAACGTATAATTTTCAGTTGTTTTTTATTTCTTGCAGGTTAAATTCCCAACAGATTTTTACTCATTTTGTTAGACAGTTCTCAGTTACCTGGTCACGGATGGTCCTAGTTATTAAAATTTCAGCAATAAGTTCTATTTGGCCGTTTCGGCCCCCGAATGGGACTGGGACAGAGACAGACAGACATTTAAACATTTTTACATTATTTAACCATTTATCAAATTTAACATTAAACTATTAAAGAATTAATCACGACCCCAAGGACCGATTTTGAAGTAGCGTTTGTAGACTACGTTCGGCTGCGCTCACTCGTCTTAAAAAAATAGACCGTGAGAGACTACTTAGGGGCTTCAAACCCGGTTTTTAGGTTCGGAGCTAGTCGCATCGGTTGAGTCTCCCATAAAAATAGAGAGTGCTCTAGCTGATGGTTTGCGAGAGAGATGGACCTCTGCCTCTTGTCTCGGCCTTCTACGATTTTCAGGAGAGTTCGTATTAATAAAAAAAAAAAAAAATTTTAGACTGTTGTGTGAAGAGACCAGGTGGCGCTTCAAACCGGGGTTTTAGGTCGGGGAGGCTTAGTTCGGCATCGCAGAGGTGAGTATCCCATAATAAGGAGAGCTGCTAGTGATGTTCGCCGAGCCGGAGATGGACTACTGCCTCTTGTCTCGCCTTTTCTACGATCAACGAGAGGGTTGTGTTAAAAAAAATAGAGGTACGTGGAGAGGAGACCTATGGGCGCTCAAAACCGGTTTTAGGTCGGACGCTAGTTCGCATCTAAATAGTTTAAAAGGTGGTTATATTTGAGGATAATAATTATTCATTGTAAAACAAATTATTGGCGGGAAAATATAAGTTTATAAAATAAGTTTGTCGACGTTGGTCACACATGATAGGTGCGGCACAAGGATCATATTATTTGGTCTATTTAGAACGTGACGTTTTGCATCGATGTCGGCTACCAGTGTTAGAATACGATGCACGAGGTTTGGGAAACCAACATAATGATGCACCCCCCCCCCCCCCCCCTGGTCAGAGGTACATCACACGTTGTCACATGATAATGATAGGTGCGCAAGGCACATATATTGGTATAATTTTAGAACGTGACTTTGCATCGATGTCGGCTACCAGTGTGTTAGAATTAGGAATATACGAGGCATCAACGAAAGCGACGGCACACCGGAGTTTGGGGAAAAACAACCATATAATGAATTGACGGTTTTTTTTTTTATTAGAGTTTTTTTTTTTTAGAGGTTACATCACACGTTGTTCACATGATAGGTGCTGCAAGGCATCATATTATTTGTACATTTCAGAACGTGGACGTTGCATCGATGTCCGGCTACCCAGTGTTGTAGAAATACGAGGCAACACGAGTTGTGGGAAACAACCATAATGATGCCACGGTTTAAGAGTACCATCACACGTGTCCACATGATTAGGTGCGCAGGCATCATATTATTTGGTAAACATTCAGAATGGACGTTTGCCGGCTTGCATCGAGGTCGGCTACAGTGTTAGAAATACGAGGCATAAAAACGAAAGTCAAACGAGTTTGGGAAAACAACATAATTGATGCACGGTTTGAGTACATCCACACGTGTCACATGATAGGTTGGCGCAAGGCATCAATTATTTGGTACATTCAGAAAAAAAAACAAAACAAAAAAAAAATGTGACGTGCTGCATCGATTGTGCGGCTAACAGTGGTTAGAAATACGAGGCACGAGTTAGGAGGAGGAAACAACAATAATGATGCACCCCGGGTGAGAGGTACATAACACGTGTAATATGATAGTGTGCGCAAGGCATATATTATTTGGTAAATTTCAGAAATGTGACGTTGCATCGATTTGTCGGCTACCAGTTGTTAGGAAATACGAGGCAACGAGGGTAGAGTTTGGGAAAACAACATAATGATGCGAACGGGTTTTTTACGAGGTACATTACACGTGTCACATGATTAGGTGCGCAAGGCATCATATTATTTGGATACATTCAGAATGTGACGTTTGCATCGATGTCGGTACCAGTGTTAGAATACGAGGCAAAACACGAGGTTTGGGGAACACAAACATTAATTTTAATGATGTGCACGGTTGTGTTAGAGGGTACATCAACGTGTCACGTGACCCATGAATGAACAAGGGTCAACACGAGATCACAAGACGAACGTGTAACATAACAAAAACACACGACGGCGTCAAATGAGAAACTAGGGACTTGTAAGATGATACCAGTTAGTTTAGGGTGTGTTTTATGGTTTTATACTGTTTTTCTAAGTTCATAAAAGATCCAGTAAAATTAATAGAGGTGATAGTTTAGATGGCAAAAATAATAATTTATTCAAATAAAAAAATGGAAATATGTTTTTTGTGTTGACTTATTTTTCTTGGATGAGCTTAGCGAGACTTTTTAATTCCACTTGACCCCCCCAACCCAAATTTAGCTCGGTTGTTTTTTTTGTTTTGTTTTGTGTTTTTTTTTTTTTTGTTTTTTTTTTTGTTTTGTTTTGGTTTTTTTATCGTTTTGTTTTTCGCACGATTCCGAGGGCAAAACGGCAAATATGCGATCTTGATTTTGAAAAATTGAAAAGGAAAAACAAAAAAAAGAAAGAATAAAAAAAAAAGAAAAAAAAAGGGTGTGACCGAAATCTCTGTGAACTTAGACGTGCCACGTTTTTGGGTACAATCGAAGAAATAAAGAAAATATTTCTCATGGGAAATAAATTTCGCACACCTTTCTTTGTACGATTTTTTCGATTTTTTTTTAGTGCAGATATTTTTTTTCGAGACATTTGGAACGGATTTTTCTGACCCAAACGGGTAGGGCCCCCGCCTACAACGTTCATATTTCACCATTGGACATAAGGGGTATTAATGGGAGAAATATATGTATTGCTTTTTCTGAAGAAAAAAAAGGTTGAAAAAAAAGTTAGCCAGAATCTTATAGAAATTTAAAGCTTTTTTTTTTTTTTAATATAAGTTTTTTGACTTTTTGTGCGATATTTTCGTGCATTGGGGTCAATTTCTGATCCAAAACGGTGTTTGGTGAGGCGTTGCTGCTACAACGTTCATATTTCACATGACATTAAGGTTCAATGTGATAAGCGTGGTATTGCTTTTTTCTGAAATAAAAAGTTGGAAAAATTTAGTCAGAATTCTGATAGAAAAAAAATAAAGCTTTTTTTAATATAAGTTTTGTTTTTTGACTTTTTTTTTTTTTTAGTGCGATATTTTCTTGCCCCCATTTGGCCAATTTCTGACCAAAAAAACGGGGGGGCCTTCAACGTTCATATTAAGATGGACATTTAAGGTATGGTTTGATGTAGTACCTTTTTTTTTTTGTAAAAGAAAAAAGGTTTTTTAAAAAGTAAGCCAGAATCCATAAGCAAAGAAAAAATAAAGCTTTTTTTAATGTAAGTTTTTACGGTTAAATTAATATCAATTGACAGGTAAACAAAAGAAATTGACAACAATTCACTTACCAAGGCTAGGTAGCAAAAACCCAAAAAGCACTTGCAAAAAGTAAAGTATCCCACCAAAACTAAAAACTTAAAAAAAAGATCATCCATCAACGGGGCGGGACTTTGCGTTTTCATAGTATTTATTTGGAATTTTTTCATATTAAGGGGATGCCGTTCAACCCGTTTTTTAGGACGTAATTGTGCCACTCCAGCATAAAAGAATATTGAGAGAAGAGGAAAGAGGCCCGTGCTGGTGGAGGAAACCAGGCCACGGTTAGGGAAAGGGAGAGGAAAGGTTACTCACGTCGCGGTCGTCATAGTCTAGTACTTTACTCCCCTTTGACTATTTATATTATTTTTTTTTTTTAAATTTTAATTATTTTGATTATATTTTAAGGGCGCGGACAACTCGGTTATTTATGTCATAGTCCACCACTGAAAGCCCTATGGAATATGGGAAGAAGGGAGAAATAGGAACCGTGACCTCATGCTGCGTCAGAAGAACCAGCCACCAGGTAGAAGAAGAAATTTCAAGTTTTTCAAAGCACGGGGAGAATGACGAATTTGTTTCTTCGAAGCCAAATTTATATTTCATGAATTTTAAAAAAATTTGAAATCAAAATCATACCTTATTGTTTTTTTTATAAGACCATCGCAGATTCCTCACAGCTTTGCTGCAAGTTTTTTTTTTTTTATAACATATCCAAAACGCTGTGTGCCCAAAATTCTACTCCAACCCCAGGACGTGTCAACATATGGACCTTAAAGAGCATTGGATTGCAAATATGCAGAAAGAAGACAAAAGAAGAAGGAAGAAACTGTATTCATTTTAGTTAAGGAGGCACGTGTCAACCGTTAGGTTAGGTCCAATGCAGTCTATTGTGTGTGATATGGAGAGGGAGAGGAGAGGGAAGGGTTCTCATGCTGGTCAGGACCAGGCCCACGGGGTTTAGGGGTTCTACCTCGTAGTCATTGTCTTGTCATCGTTCGTGTTTGTCAACTGTCCGTCGCGGGTGGGGAAATATCCCTACAACCAGCTGATGTTTGCCGCTTGATTGGACTCTTTATCTAATCCTTGCCTCTTACGATTAGCAGAAGCCATGCCTCTGGGGCCAGACTCTACCCCCGGCCCAGACGGGTTTAATAACTAAACAGGACATCCTTTCTAATATCCAAATCAAACGTAACTAAGGGCCAGTTGTTGGTGTGGGGTGATGAAAACACATCTTTGTCTTGGAGGAAGAGAAGGGTCAGGAGAATTAATTATTATAAAAACCGTGTGTTGGCCCTGTAAAACACAGTGATCAGGCCACGTACCATGTGTAAACGACGCTTGCGATTGACAATATGTATACGTTCAAATGTCACGCACACATCCTCGCACGCACACAACATCTTCAGCTGACGAAGAGGACCTTTGCACAAACCAGACAAAACTAGTTTATAAACTGAACCTGGATCTGCAGCTCCACAGTCGAGTCCCCGGACGGGGGTTTCGTCATCAACGAAAACCAGGAAACAAGGGCAAGCTCCAGCTGAGAACACAAGACAGCCGTCCAAAATTTTAGAAAACGACACCGACTTGAGAATTTACGGGCGCTTCAACCGGGTTAGGTCATATTGCGCCGCCTCCTGTGTGTCTGTGATATTGAGCTATTAAAATTATTGTATGGCGTGTTTGTTTTTGATTTACTGTTTTTAAATAAAACATGTATAAATGATTGGAGATTGAGATTGAAAGTATTAATAGCAAAAAGAAACATTGCTATGCTTTGAATAAAAATGTATGTTTGATTGTGAATACATTTGGTAAAAAAAGTAATTTGAATGAGGAAAAGAAGGTAAGAATGTTTGGTTCCTCCGCCGTTAGGCATCCTGAAAGAAGTTCTTTAAATATATCACCCAATAGTATTTTTAGGCAAGAAAAAAGCAAGGTAAACACTAGCCTAACTAGTTCTGCATGCACTGAGACGTTTCATAAAACCTAATAGATGTGTTATAGAATGTAGTATAGTATAGAAAGTATTGGGACTCGGATTGGAGGAGATCACCACCCGTGCGCGTTTGTATTTTAATGAGTTTCTTCAGTGACGTCCATTTGAGACGATGTGTGTGTTCCTCCTCCTATACGATATGAACTAATTCCATGCGGTTAAAGTGCTGGGATCTGCCTGACATGATTTGTGGACCTACACACATGGAATTTAACATGTACTTGTGCCATGTAATGAAATTAGTGTCATTTAACCAAGACGCGAGGAGGAAACTAGGGCATTTCTACCGGTTTGCGTCACATTGCGGCTGCCCGTGATATCGTTAGTTAACGAAAATGATTTTGTTGTGGGGGTTTGTTTGATGATTATAGTTGTTTCTTAGTTCATAAATACGAAGAAGAAAAAACGATTAATGATAGTATAAAGTTATTTTTAGTTTATTTGGATTGTTTAGGGTTTTTATTTGAAATGAGCCCTCAGGGTCAACCGTTAGGTTCACAATGTGCCCACTCTAACCTTAGGGGCCATGAAAGAGGAGAGAGTCAAGCCACGGAGAGGAGGAAATAAGGTTTTGGGGGTTCGCAAGGCGCGGTCGTCATTGCTTGTCATGCGTTTGTGCTGTCATTGGTCGTCGTAGTCAGGAATATCGTCTTCAAGGCGCGATTATAGGGAGGGGTTCCCCCCGACGAAGATGGGCCAGATATCGGCCTCCTATAGTTTTTTTCAGGACTTCTCCACCTAATTTTTTTTCTGGCTAGCCGATGTTGCGAGGGAGATGACTTATTTATCTTTCCTTGCCTTGTTACTATAAGCAGAAGCCATTGCTCTGGGCCAGAACTCTTACCCCGGGCCAGACGGGGGACGCCAACGCGTTCACAACGCACAAGAAGCGTTGAGTAATCTTGATGTGATTTGTAAATTAATCTTTATTATACTGTTTCGCATGGGACCAAGTGGTTCCCAAACCTTCCGCCACGTACCCCCCCTGAAGTAGTTTGGCTTCAAACACGTACCCGCCTTTAAAAAAACAAACAACACAGTCGACATTTCCCACCGTTTTTCCGCTTGAGTGTTTTGTAATTTCAGGAGGAAGGGGGGGGGGGAAAAACAAAGGAAAGAAAAAGTGCATTTTTATTCGAAAAGTGCATTTTGACCGTCCACTAATGTTCCCGATCGCACATTTGTTATCACACTACCTTGAAGTTCATTAGCCTGCGTTTTGTAGAGAAAAGTACAGGCTTGCTTTGTAATTGTACGTGGTTGGGCAGTGCCATTTAAATTTATAAACCTTTATTGCTACATGGGGACAGACAGCATAATATGTTTCTTACAAAGTTAGTAGCTTTTAACAAATAACCATGACTTTGATTATTCAATAACAAAATTCTGCTGGGGAGCTTGTCACTACCCCCATCTGAGAACCTCCCGCGCTTCCCCTGGGGGTCGCGTACCACAGTTTTTTGGGGAAACCACGGCATAGACGATAAGGAAGGGACAGTTCTAGTTTTGTCTGTTCCTTTCACAAGGGCTGATGTCCGAAAAGAAGGTAATAAGAGAAGGAAACGTGGCAGATGTTGGAGTCCGGATCAGTTTCAGCTAGAAAGAAGATGAGACGACGTGAGATATTAGGGCGCTTCAACCGCGGTAGGTCATATTGCACCGCTGCTCAGGTGATGTTTGGTTTACTTGTTAGTAAATAAAATAAGTTTCTATATTTTGATTGATGATCATATTGTTTTCTTTAATTTATTAAAAGATACGAAAAAAATGATACCCGAGGGAGGAAATGAATGACGAGTAAACACACATGCAAAAATACTTACTAGGAAAACGCCAAAGTGTTGTTAAAACGAGTGAGGGTTGAGGTGAGCCAAGTTGTTGAGTACCCGGGGAACATCCCCTTTCCTCCCCTATAACCTAAGGATCAGCCCAGGGTCAGTATAATGGAGGAATGATTACCGGGGGGTACTCAAACACATGGCTCATCTTACTTCGGTTTAAACAAACGACCTCATTAGGGCGTTTCCCTAGTTATAGTTTAAATTGAACACATTTTAAATACGAAATCGTATTTCAAAAGTATATTAGCGTGAAAACATTTAACAAATTTCCAAGATTAAAATCAAAATCACCTAAGTTTTATTTCCCATATTTAAACACCCCTTCCAAAAATATAATGTGGCGGTGTTGTAAAAATAATATTTAAAAAAGTATCAACCCCAACCCTCCCGCTTTGCGGTTTAGGGGGTTTTCTTATTTAGGGACCTAAACTAAAGCTACCAAAAAAAAGCCCATGCAAGGCCACGGTAGATATTGTCCCGCTAGAGTGCTACTATAAACAAATGCTATCGCATATTTTTAAAAAAGCACATTTATTATTGTTGTACGGATTTTATTTTTTAATCGCAATGGAATCTAGCTGTGATTTTTGTTAGCAGTTCTCTAGTTAAACTCGTGCTGGATGGCTGTATTAAAATTCAGCACAAACTGTTCAAAATCGGGTTTTTCGGCTGATTTTCGACCACCCGTACAGACAGACAGACAGAAGAAATCACAGAAAAAATGAGAGGCGTTCGAAGTGGAAATGAAGACACTCGGTCGCCTCCGCTCCTCGTTTAATAAGGGGGAAAAAGAGGAAAATGAAAAACACGGAATACCGTCGTCAATCTAGTCATTTTTACAGAAAAAGGAAATTCAAGTCTTCTTGCATTTTTTTTAAAACAGGAAAAACGCCATCGGAAATGGTCGTTCGAGTAAAATTTTAAATTCACATTTTAAATTGCAATTACAAACACGTTATTAAAAACAATAAATAAATAAATAGTAATTAGAGTCTACCCACTCCCCTTGTACCGTGTGTAGGCACCCGAACGCGCATTCGACCGATCGTGAGCGATAACCAACCAAAGATGCGACATTTTATAGGAAATATAGCAATCAGTGGTAAAATGGACAGGCGAAACACCCGCGAATTGAACGCTCAGAATCAACAAGGCCGATTTCAGAAAACCAATTCTATATTTAGTGCTTCGTTGCTAGGGGAAAGGCCTTCCACCGTTTACAAAACTCCTAAGACCAAAGAACCTGATGACCCTTTAAATCAAATCGGAGTTAAAAAAAACTTCTGGTCTTGGCGGGAATCGAACCCTTGACACCTTCTGCATTGGAAGCAGATACGCTATCAAACCAGACCAACAACGCAAGCCCACACAACAAAAAAATGCCTCTCTCATTTAGCATTGATAACCATTGTTTTCTAAGTTTCTATTAGGCCTACAATCTCTAATTAGTTCAAGCTCAATTTGATGACTGGAAATATTGGGTTGCCAGTATCACGTGTCAAATTTTTTAGTGGGTAAAAACATATTAAAGAAAGAAAACGTATCATTATTTAAAAACAAACATAGAAACGATCCATCGCCTAAAGATATCAAATGTGTTATGGTTGCTATATTTTCAAAACAACCTATGAACCAAAAAATATTAAAATAATTTAATTTTGAACGCAAGGAAAATTATTGGAAAAGTATTGGATATGTACGGACGACGTTAGAACTAGAGCGCTTCAACCGGTTATTGGGTTAATATGCTCCGCCCCGTGATTGTTGAAATAATATGAATATGGCGTTTATGGTTGTGTATGATGATTTTTTGTAAATGTGTTGTCTAGGGGCTCCACGCTAATGTGGGAAAGCAGATTGCGCACACTTTCGACGGCCAATCAGGAGGAGATCGTTTTTTATTTTAATTTGGGATTTGGGGGCCTGATATGAAGGAATGCCTACAATTCACCCGTTTAATTTTTTTATTTTATTATTAAAAAGAGCGGGCGGCAAACTGCTTTCGTTTTTCTAGAGTGGAGCCGCCCCTATATTCAAGTTAATAAAAGAAAAAGAAAAATGATTAAGAGTAGTAGTATAAGGACTAAACATTTATATTATATACTTTATTGATATCGTAGTTGACAAGATTTCCGTAATAAAGATCGTTGTATCTAATCTCTATGCCCAAAAATTGCCGCCTTTTGCTGGGCAAAGAAATCGTACGGAAAGGTAAACGGTAAATTTATATATGGAGCGCGCCGTCAACCGTTAGTTTAAGGTCAAAACACGCTACTAGATAAGCCTAGGGGGGATATATGGGGAGGGGAAAGGAGGAGGAACGTCCCATTGCTGGTCAGAACCAGCCACAGGTTAGGGGAACAGGGCAGAATGGGGTTTCTCACGTCGTGGCCGCCATTGTACTTTGATCTTTCGTTCGTGTTGTTATTGGTCAATCGTCCGGTAGGGGTTGCATGGTTCCGTCAAGGGGAAGAGGACGAAGAGAAGGAGAAGGAGCGGTCTTTGACGACGGGAATGCCACGAGGCTCGCCTCTAGTTTCGGGGGGAGAGAGGAACATATCCCCTTCATGTATTTAGTGTATAGCATAGTATTAATATCTATATTCCTGCAAGGCTCTTCAATGCGCGTAGCGAGCCCTTCCTTCGTGACATATGCCCCCCTGCTCACTCGATTGCGTACAGGCCAGCAGCAACTGCATTTTTAATTGAGTGACGTTCACGAGCCGTAGGCCGATTCTGGCGAAGTGGCCGTTAGCCAGCACCGCGGTATAGGAATATAATAACACCGACGCGGGGAACACATTTTTGCCTGATTAATTACAATTATTCATTTATGGTGACCTCATCCTTCAATAATGCCGCAAGGTAAGGATAGTTTTATGGTTTTAAGGATAGTTTTATGTACTAGTTGGAACTTATTTTGTTCCGCGGTTTACATCGTGTGACAGTGTTTAAAGCGGCACTTAAAGGAGAAACTATATTGACGTTTTTTATTCTTTCGTTTTAACCATTCATCTATTCACGGGTACGATAATATATCGAAAAATGATACGTTATTATTTTTTAAAACATTTTGTTGCAATCGCCGCACCATCCCCTGTATGTACCAAATAATCTGGATTATCTTGTCATTTCACGTTAGTTATTTATTTTATCTTATCTTACCCTCTGCGTCCACAACACGTGATCTATCAACTATTCAGTTTAAATTAAAAACACTATTTACAAAGGAAGAGGACTAACTAAATAAATCTAATTACATAGATGCATACACAACCAATGTGAAATACATTTAAGTAAATATTTGAAATAGTAAATATTACAAACAAGTGCAATTAAATATTCAACAAATTGATAACAAAAAAAATAGGATATTAATGCAATTTATGAATGAATGTTATATATAAAAGGAGGGGGGGGTGGTGGGCCGGAGAGAAAATGAAAAAAAAAAAAAGAAAAGAAAAAAAGAAGAAGAGAAAGAAAGGGAAGACAAAAAAAGGAAAATAAAACGAAAAAGAAAAAAAAATATTAAAAATAAAAAAAAATAAAAAAGAAAAAAAAGAAAAAGGAAGGAAAAAAAAAAAAAAAAAAAGGAAAAAAAAAAAAAAAAAAAAACGAAAAAAGAAAAACAAACTGATGTTAGACGATCGATCCCCACTCAAACGATATGAGGTTTGCCAAAAATCAGGGACCACAAGCAAATCAGGGAGTAATCATCTTTCGCGGAAAAAGGAAAAAAGAAAGAAAAAAAGAGGGGAAAAGAAAAACAAATACCAAAATATAAAGGTCATATAACATTAAAGTATAATCGGTTCATATTCAGCACTGCTCCCACACTTTTTAGTTATTTTGTACAAGTGCAGCCAGATTATAATTCAAAATTTAATAAAGCCATTAGAATGTACGTGTATGGTATTACGGGACCGCCCCCTCGCGAATATAAAATGCCCGTCAGTTGGTACATTTAGTAGAAACATTTTGGAATAATAGAAAAATTAGTTTGTCACAGTCGGAGTCAACATTATTTATGGCATGGTTAGTGGTAATTACACTATTTGCACACCCGCACACATGTATTATCACTCTATCTAGAATACACCGATGTAATACATTTTATACAAATGCACCTTGAGGTGTTCACAGGTCGGACTTTTTAACTCTTCTGCACGCAACAAACGAGTACAAATTGGGCTTCCTTTTATCTTGGAGAACGATGTTGACACAACAATGTCGGACGTGAACTAGAGTGATGAATCTGTATGTTTTGAATAGCGAAAATATACCTACCATAATAAACTCATGTCTGTGTGTTTTTTTTTTTTTTTTTCAGATTTCAGACGGAAAAAAAAATAATTATTACTTGAGACCAACCATTGGAAATGTAAAATATGTACTGACAATGGTACCTGATATACAATGCAAGCAGGCATACGCTGGACTAGGATTCTCAAGGGAATTTTGATTACTATCTTACCGTACAGGAAAGTGGCAAACTTTTTTCAAGTATGTGCCAAAACAGCACAGTACTATGTTTGTAAAGTAGGTAATTTGAAAGTAGCATGCATTCAGATGGCCAGGAATGCCATTGAAACAAATGAAATGGGAGATGTTGTTTAGCGGCGCAATGCTACAAGCATAGCGCGTAGAGCTGAGCTGAGAGCTGGAGGCTGAGGATGAGGAGTCGGTCCTTACGCTCGTTCCGTGACGTCACAGCCGAGGATCGAGCCAGATGCAGGTCCCTGGGTGGAGAGCGGAAGCGATATAGTTCTAGACGCTTCTTCTTCCCTTGGCGTAGCCCCACACAGTCACATCGGTGGACCCGCACGCAGGAACAGGAAGGTTTTCGTGTTTTTTTATGACCCCCAAAACTGCGTTTGCAAAGCCACAATAAATTGAAGATCTTTCAGGTTCATTTTATTTTCAGGGATTGGTTTCAATACGTTTATATTTGGGGAAGTGTTTCGCAAAATGTTACAGAGAGTAAATAATGTAGTCTATTGTCTCTTGGATCGCCTTTGTTTAGAGCAGAAAACAAAAAAACAAGCCCAATGTAGTTTTGGAGTTGTTTAGTTATTTCAAGATGGCGGAATATTCCCCGTGATTGTAATTATTCAAAAGGACAAAGCGAAGGTGCCAAATAAATAAAATTGCGGAAAGAAATGAGTTATTCGGGGTCACTTGGATTTCTTTATGACTGGAAAAATGGAAAATAACAGAAGGAGAATACTAATATTGTTTATTAATTTTTTTTTTAATTCCTCTATTTGCAACGGGTAATGTAATCACACTATTCCTCCCACTTAAACCTCCAGATCTGCCAAAACAGGGGACGGATCCCACCCCACCCGGAGGAGAAGAAAGGGAGGAACGGACGAAGCCGTTTACACTAGCTTACGAAACCCGACAAATGCTCTAACCAGCGGTTGTGGTTATGTTTACCGGTTTTGTTAGGTTTATACATTGTGTTTCAGGGAATGAGCGGTCACCTCTCTCCCTCTGACCACGCACACACACTACGAGGTTGCCTTAACTTCGGTGTCTCATTGGGACAAGGCTTTAGACCTCAGGAATGGCATGTGGTGGATATGGGGAGATATCTTTTTTAAAGTTGGCCCTGATTTCCCCAGGCGGGATCTTTGGGAACTTTGAGTTTCGTTAGATTTTAGAGACCATGCCCCCTAAACATATCCCCCCAAGTTTCGTTGAGATGAGAAACATTTAATTTCCAGTTTTTGCCCCAAAATAATGTCACCTGGGCTTGCAGTGCATTTTTACTTAAGCCGAACCGAAAACAATCAGAAGATCAGAAGACATGGAAATGTAATAGTAATGGGTTTTGTATTGTGGTAGTGCGTTTTTACATTCAGGTTCAAAGAACGTGTTTTTCCGAAAGGCACATTGTTATATTCGCCAGGATTTATTAAAACTAAGATGTAAGGTAAATTATCTTGACAAATGCAACAAGCTGGTTGTCCATCTTTATAGGACACTTAATGACCACATGTTGAAATCGCTGCAGCGCTTCAAACAGTTAGTCATATGGCACGCTATGATGTTGTAAGTGTGAATTATATGATTGTGTATTGTTTTTCTTAAATTGGAACACGATGTGAGCGCTGAGAGGGCAAACGGGATCACACACAAGATTGCAAAACGACCGTCGTGAGATACTAGGGCAGCTTCAACCGTAGGTCATGTGCGCACCGAACGCCCTTAAAGGTTAATATTTTTTAAATATTTGATTGCAATATCAATATAAATATTAAATTGTGGTATGTAGGGCCTCAAGAATATAATAACCAAAGGCCATTATAAATATGATTTATTTTAAAAATATTAATATTTTTGATTGTTATGTAAATCTTAAAGGTTGGCTAAAAACGTTTTGATATTTGGATTTTAAGGGACGCCCGTCAACCGTTAGGTCAAAATGCACACTCTAACCTAAAAAAGGGGGAGAGGAAGCGAGGGGAGTGGGAGGAGAGGAAGGAAGATCCCATATGCTGAGCGGTCAGAAACAGCCACGTTAAAATGGGAAGGAGGAAAGGGGGGGGTCGGGGTTTCTCAACGTCGCCTGTCGGAATCGGGTCTTTTTCGACATTCTCGTCTTGTCATCTTGTTTCGTTTTGTGTTATTGTCATCGTCGTCGGGAAGAAGCCGAAGGTCCGTTTCAAGGGGAATAAGGGAGGGGCCAGTTGTCCCCGCGACGACCGATCTTGCACAAGAGCTCGCTTCTAGTTTCGAGGAGGAAATATACTCCCCTCCTTACTAGCTGATGTTGCGAGGGTGGAACTTTTAATCTTGAATCACGTAGTACGATTAAGCAGAAGCCATGCTTTGGGCCAATTCTACCCTTAGGGCCCAGACGGGGACGGACTTCCATCGAGGGAAATGTCAGCCATGTTAGTGCCATCTATGATTAAAAGTCCTTCATATGATGTGAGAGAGGTCCCAATAGCATGTGCAAAAGCAACCACGTGTGTCGCATTCTAGCAGGCAACCTTCCTCTCTTGTTTTAGGAGATAATCCGTGAGTCAGGGAAGTGTGTGGGTGGGACAAATTCGAATGTCACTCTCCATTTTCACCACAGCAGATTCAGAAGAACGTGCGCGTACACTGGGGCTTACAGATATTATCGTCCTTGAACTTTGAGTCTTAATAGAGAGGAAAAACGCTGAATTATATTAGGTCTTCAGAGAATCATCTCAAACGCAGAATGAACCACAATCGACTCGGGGAAACAGCTCCTGTGAGTTAAGTCTAATGTTTTTAACGATGGACGTGAGAAGAGAAAGAAACTAGGGCGCTTCAACCGGTTAGGTAATATTGTGCCAATGTGATATTGAAAGGTTAATTAAATGATTGTATGACGTAAAATTTGATAGTTGTATTGGTTTTCATTAGGTTTTATAAAAGATCAGGGAAATTTATGGAGATAGAAGATGGAAAGTGATGACAACAGAAAAAATTATTATTATAGGGAAATGAAATGATTGTGAAAGTAATGTTTGATAGTGAACCAAATTGGTTTAGACAATTACTTTAAATAATAATTTTAGTAAGTTTTCACTGTGCGTGCGATTTTTTTTGAAATAAGGACTTTGTCAACCGTAAGATGAAAATGCGCCACAGAAGCCTCGGGATTATGGGGTGTAATAGGAGAAAAATCCCATGTTGGTCAGACCAAGCAACGGGTTTAGTTAGTGGGAGTAGGGAAGGGGGGGGGTGGGGGGGGGGCGGCCCGCCGCCCGTTCCTCACATCGTGGTAATTTATTACTCTAAAAATGTAATATCAGTTGGTCGCTGGGTCGTAAGAAACAGTTTCTCATCATATGGTTTTGACCTCCATAAGCTGGAGTTTGGAGTCGCAAAGACATAAAACGTTCACATATTGTGTCACACCTAAGAAAGGCAATTCTGTCCCTGCTAAAGGAGGGGTATTTAAGAGGTAAGCGTGGGTAAGATGTTTGGTGGTGTTGTTGGGTTTTTTTTTTTTTGTGCGAAATCCCTGGAGTTGCTAGATTTAAATATAATTAAGTAACCAACACTGTTAAAAAAACCACGTTTAGGTTTGCTGAATGGGCCTCTAATTTCGGCAGGGATGTTAAAAACCAACCAGCCAAGCCCTTAGGTCTAGGACGATTCACACCCCCCCCCCCCCCCCCCCCCCTGAATGACCAAATCAATGTTGGTATTACCTAATCTCTAAGAAATCACGCCCAAAAAAAAAAAAAAAAAACCACATACAATCGTAGACCGAACTCTTTGTTAGTAAACCCAACACTTGAATGATTTAAACTTCTTCCCGAATTAAAAAATAAAATGTTGTTAAGTTCCATCCATGCCATGAGACTTGCAAACAGATGTTGGAAAAACAAAGTGCGAAATGCGACCAAAGACCAGACCAAAGATGGCGTTGGGGATGTTGTTTTATCAAACATGCAGTAACCACCGCCTGTGTTAAATACTAACATTTATTTGGTTCTAGGGCGGTCCATTCATTATAATGCTCTACTCCTAGCCCAGACGAATTAGGAGATATGGGGAGGGGGAAAGTCCCATGGCCGGTCAGAGAACCTAACCACGGGTTTGGGTTGGAAAGGGGGGGTGGGGTGGGGAGGGGAGGGGTTGGATGTGCGGGGGTTTGATGGACCGTTGGGGAAACGTATGGAAGAAAGGGGCGGGTGTAGGGTGGGGAGATTCTATCTTCGTATTTCATTGTCATTCGTAGCCTATGAGGAACAAAATTATATATCTAGTCAGTTTTTTTGGATTATTTGGATTTTAAGGACGCAGTTCAAATCAACCTGTTAGGTCATAATGCACACCCACTATAGCCTAAGGGGTGTTTGGGGAGGGAGGGCGGGGGCCATTTTCTGGTTTTCAGAACCAGGCCAAACGGAAAACGGGGTTAAGGGAAAGGAAACGAAAAGGGTGGTTTCTCACGTCGCGGTCGTTCATCGCCTTGTTCATCGTTCGTTTGTGTCATTGTCATCGTCGCCGGGGGGTCTTCAAGGAAGGAGGTAAGGTCCCCGACGAACGATTGCCAGGAGCTCGCCTCTTAGTTTCGGGGGTGAGGGGAGGGGGGGGTGAGGGGGGTAAGATACTCCGCTCTTTACTAGCTGATGTTGATTTGAGGTGGGACTTTTTTCTCTTGAATCGCACCCTTGTACGAATTAGCAGAGCCATGCTTCGGCCAATTCTACCCCGGGCCCAGGAATACGGAGGGTGCAGAACCAGCCATGTGCACAGGTATGAAGTGGCGGGTGGTGTTGTGGGCTGGGGGGGGGGGTCCTTACTTAACCTACCAGGAGACTCCGATTTTCTAGTTTCGGTTCTCTAGTTTTCCTAAAAAGTAGCTGATGATTTAGCGAGAATGGACCTTATCTCTTCCCAACGCCTTTTATGTTTATCGAAGCAATGCTCAGGACTTATTATCTACACCGGGCCCTTGGAACCTGCGATTCCTGTTAACTCTGAGCCCGGAATTCGCCACGGAGTGGACCCGGGCGTTTCTTTTTCTACCGTAATCGACTCGGTTTGTTGGTAAAGTGACGACCCCAGTAGAGGTTCGCGATATCGTTTTGCGATTTATATAATCCCGTGACAACCGAGTCCGACTCGGCCTCTCGGTTTTTTTTTTTATATTGTATAAAATGTGTGGATTTTTGGGGTATTTGGATTAAGGATCGCGTCAACACGCCTAGGTCAAAATGCACCACTCTAACCTAGGGTGGGGGGGGGGGGGGGGGGGGCGGGGGGGGGGGGTGGGGGGGGGCGGGGGGGGGGGGGGGGGGGGGGGAGGAAAAAAAAAAAGAAAAGAAAAAGGAAAGAGTGGGAAAAAGAGGGGAAAGGAAGGAGGGGGGGGATAAGAGGAAGAGGCAGGGGGGGGAAGGGAAAAGAGGAAAATGGAAAGAGAAAAGAAGGAGGAAAGAAGAGGGGGAAAGAAGGAAGCGAGGGGGGGGGGGGGGGTTGGAGGGGGGGGGGGGGCCGGGGGGGCGGTGGGGGAGGGTGGGGGGGGGGAGCGGAGGGATAAGTGGGGGGGGGGGGAGGAGGGGGGGGGTGGGGGGGGGGGGGGGGGGGGAGGAAAAAGGAAAGAGAAGAGGGGGGGGAAAGAGAGGAAAGGAGTGAAGAAGGAGGGGGGTGGGGGGGGGGGGAGGAAAAAAAAGAACAAAGAAGGAGGGGGGAAAAAGAGAAAAAAGGGGGGGGGGGGGGGAGAAAAAAGAAGAGGGAAAGGGAAGCCGGGGAGGAAAGAGGAAAAAAGAGAGGGGGCAAAAGGAGCCCGAGGGGAAAAAAAACAAAAAAAGAAAGAAGAGGGGGGGGGAGGAAAGGAAGAGAAAAAAAAAGGAAAGAAGGAGGAGGCGGGAGGAAAGGGGAAAAAAAAGAAGGGGGAGGAAAAAAAAAGGGGGGGGGGGAGGACAAGGAAAAAATAGAGGTGCAAAGGAGAAGAAAAAAGAGGGAGGGAAAAAGGAAAACCGAGGGGGGGCATAGAGGGTGTGGGTGTGGAGGAAAAAAGGGGGGGGGGGAGGGGAGAAAAAGGAGGGAAAAGGGAAAAAGAGGGGGAGGGTGGGGGGGGGGAGGAAGAGGGGCCCATGCTGCTGGTCAGACCAAGCCACGGGAAAGGGGAGAAAAAAAAAAAAAGGTGGTTTCTTCACCGTCGCGGTCGGGCATTGTCTTATCATTGTTCGTGGTGTTTTGTCATTGTACTTTGTTCATCCGTCGCCGGGGGTCGTCATCCAAGGGAATGGAAAAGAGAAGGGAAGGCGGGGCCAAAAGGTCCCCCGGCGGACGATTGGCCAGAGCTCGCCCTCTAGATTCGGGGAATAAAAATACCCTCTTACTAGCTGATGTTTTTGCAGGTGAGGTGGACTTTTTCTCCTTTTGAATCGCGCCTTTTTACCCGATTAGCAGAGCCATGCCTCGATATAATAAGCCTACGCTACACGTAAACACAAAACCAGATTATTAACTTTCTCAAACGAATAACAATAGTTATGCCTCAAAAGAAAACCTACTTCTAGTAAAGGGTCTTACCCCTAAAAAGTCCCTGTGCGTCCCTTTTTCATGAAAAATTATACCAATTTTAAATCCAATTTTTCCCCGATTGGGAAAATAATACCACACATCTATGCATTTCGGAATATTTGACACTGACAGCGGATAATTTGTTCACATTTGTTTGAAACGTTCCACTGCCATTGGTTAATCATACCTTCGACCTCCCTCCTCGACACAAAAACAACCCGAGAAAATACGATTACTGTTACTCCCCGAGTCGGTCCAGTGACAGAGTTGAACCCGTTTTGTGGATGAAGGGTACTGAATAGGGGGCTCCGCCCCAGAAGGAGGCTTGTTATAAGCTGTTAGTCAAGGAATATACGACACCTCAGAGCAGAGTTTTTTTTTTAAAGTTTATTTGGCATTAAAGGCAAGCTAACATTCGGTCATTAATGCACACTCTAGCCTAGGGATATGGGGAGGGGAGTGAGGGGCCCATGCTGATCAGAAACCCCAGCCCAACGGGTAATTAGGGGGAGTTTTCAAGATTCAAGTCCGCTCGAAATCACAACCTCCTGAAACCAATTTTAATTAATAATGAATTAGGTGTAAGTAATCGAATCAACTTTTTTCTTGTGTGTTTTTTAAAGAGCTTCGGAGATTCCTCCACAAGCTGCAAATTTATTAAAAATACTATCCAATCTCTTTGCCCAACATGCTACCCCGACCCCCAGAGACGGGGGGTAAAATATCGACCCTTATTAAAAGAACGACATAGATTGCAAGATATTGCAGAATGCCAAAGAAACTCTGTGTTTATACTTTTTTTCTAAAGTGTAAGGGCGCGGTCCACCTGTGACATCATAATCACCACCTTCTAGCATCATAGGGGAAATGGGGAGGGGGTTATGAGCCTATGCTGGTCACTAGGGACGGGCCCATGCTGCGTCAGGACCAGCCACGGTAAAAAGGGGAGGACCCGGGAATGGGAGGAAAGGAAGGGGGTATTTTCTCACGTCTGTGATCGTTCTCATAGTCTTTTGGCATCGTTCGGTCTGTGTCTGTCATTGTCATTGTCGTCGGGGAGGTCGTCACAGGGAAAAAAAAAAAAAAAAGGGCTGTTTCCACGACCCGACGATTGCCAGGGAGCTCGCCTATAGTTCGGGGGATTTATTAAAACTCCTCTTTACTAGGTGAATTTGCGAGGTTAGGGTGACCCAACGACCGATTGCCAGAGCTCACCTCTAGTGCATCGGGGATTAATTACACTCTCCTTTACAATGGTTGGGTGTTTGCGAGTGGGTGGACTTTTTTCTCTTGACTCGCCTTTTTACGCTTAGCAGAGCATGCTCTGGACCTTATTCTACCCGGGCCCTGCCCACCCCCAGGACGGACCTCTGTGATTGCTGGTAGTCATCATTTGTGTTGTCATCCGTCGTCGACGTCTAGTCGGGAGTCAAGGGGGGGGAGTGGGGGGGACCGACTACGACTGCCCAGAGCCAGAGAGAAAGTGAGGAGGAGATGGGACTTTTGCTCTTTTCTCCGTATTACACTCTCAGTGTATAATACCCCTGGTTTGAGGTTGAGCCTACATACAGGCAGTGAACGGAGACTGCCATTAGATTTATGTATTTTTACGATTTGTTCTATTTACACGCGGAAACTCCTTTATTCGCATTTGATTATTTATATATTAATTATTGGGGGGGGGGGGTGGTGGTGGTGGGGGGGGTGGTGTGTGTGGTGGGGGTGCGGGTTTTGGTTTTTACAACCACACATTTTTTTCTACTTGCCGGAAATGTATTCCAAAACTTTATAAAACGGTCCTGTACAAACATCAACCACTGTCCTGTATGACACTGCTATGCTATGTACACTTGTTCTCTCCCCTCTACTAGCTTGGACCTCAAATGACAAGGCATCCTCTTCGCGTCCTAGAGAAACACCCCCCAAAGCCCGTTTGAATGTTGGAAGGCAAGACCAATGACCTGAAAAAAAACAAATGCAGATTTCACGTCACCAATAGGTCCACCCAACAGCGTTGCCAAAGTGGTTTTTTTGGTTTTTTTATTTGGATTATTTCTAAGGAGACGCCTTAAAACGCGTCAAACCGTTTGTTCCCGTTTAGGTCAAAATTGCACCACTTTATAGTCTCTCTAAGGGGGCGGTGGTGGGAGGAGGAGGAGGAGGGGGCAGAGGGAGGAGGGGCCCATGCTGGTCAGGAGAACAGCCACGGGCGTTTAATAAATATTTGAAGGGGGGAAGGGAAAAGGGGGGTTTCTCACGTCGCGGTTTCGTCGTCATCGTCTTTGTCATCGTTCGTTGTGTCATTTCATCGTCTAACCCCCCTATACTGTTAACTGTTGTTAACAATTTGGCTACCTTGCCCAGAAGGAGCAAAGTTGTTGAATCGTTGGCCTACTCTTGGTGACACGCTTGGGGCGCCGTCATTAATATTCAGTTGATTGAAATTTCGGTGGCGACCTTGGTATCCACTTGGTAACCATTTTTTTTTGGCGTTTTTTCCAAAACTCAAGCTTTGGTGATCTCTGGGTGATCACTTGGCAACCTTTCCTTTTGGCAACCTAATTATTCTACAGGGCAGCCACGGTCTCCAGGGTGCAAAAAATAAAATGTAGGGTGGGGGGAAGGATGGGCGGGGCAAAGAGAAAAAAAAAGAAGAAAAAGGAAAAGAAAGGGGGGGGTGGGGGTTCTCTTCGTCGTGGTAGTCATAGTTCTCGTAGGTCGTCGTTTCGGGAGGTCGTCAAGTGTGGGGTTCGGGGAAGGAATCCCCGACGACGACTACCAGAAGCTCACCTCTAGTTTCCTGGGCGCTAGCCAGCAAATTAGGAAAACATTACACATTTTAAATAATAATAAATAATTAAATAGAAAGTTGCAAAGAGCAAATCAAGGAAAAACTGAAACCTAGTCGATGTTAAGGAAATAATTACATACAATTTAAAACCTTGCAATAAAAAGAATTAGTATATAATCAACATCAGCCTGGTTTTCAACAAGTTTTGGTAGCCCGCAATCACCAACGACATGATCAGGATCTAGGAGCGCGTTTCACACTCCGATTTAAATTTTTTTTTTTAAGTCATTGTGCGCACCTTTGATATTTGAAGTAAAATAAAGAGAACATCTTTTAATTAGGATTTGAGTATGGTTTTTCTGTGTTGTTCGTTTTTAAATTGGGAATTAGATGATTAAAAGGAGAAAAATATCATAAATCTGTCTTTTATCCCGACGTATTGTAGTTGATAATATATAAAATAAAGAATAAATGTTGTCTTTGTGGGCGTGAAACGACAATTAGTTTAATAATGTGCCAGTTTAGTGTATTGTGCATTAATATCATATCTATTTCAAAAACATACATTATTCAAGTCGTGTGTTGTGTTTTTTTCAGCTTAATGGCACTGGCTCTTGTTTTTTTTATTATTATTCAGGTCTGCAGGGGTGATACTCTAAGGTCGGGATAATGATTTGCAACCATTGGTTTACTTGACACTGATTGTTTCTTTGTTTAAGAACCCAATTGTTTGAATACCTAACAATTCTACCCAAAAATAGGAATGTCATCATCCCCAACGGACACGGACACCTCCCGTGAGGGAAACTGCGGGCGCTTTCAACCGGTTTAGATCATATTCGCCCCGGGTCCTGTATAGTGAAAACTATTGAACTATATTGCAGATGAGATGGTTAAATGATGTGTTTGATGAATTATAAGATTGTTTTCTAAGATATTAAAGAGAAGAGAAAATATATAAAAATGATAAGATGATGGATTAGAAATAGAAAATAGCCAAACAACAAGTAGGGTTATTCATCATTTGAATGGAAAATAAATAAATTATTGTTGAAATGAATATGTGAGATTTAAATTTTGTCAAATAAAATAACCTTAATAAGAAATTTAGATAGTTTGTCGCGGATAGAAGCCTTCATGATGATGAGAGAGAGAGATGAAATTTGTCACGTGCGAAAGGTATTGGTATTAGCCAAATTTATATATATATATATATATAATAATGCAAAAGTTTGGCAGAATATTTCTTCACTATGGTTTTATTACGCAAATAAAGTGCGATCCAACGTTGCACCGCTCATATCATCCAACAATTGCGTCGGTTATCTAGGACCGCATTTCGAAAACCACTGAGGGTTATTCTCTTACGGGCGGCCACAAAAGTATATAACTGATAACTTTATTTTGTTCGTGTATGCGCGTTGTACATGTGTTGTCAAACACGAAGTATGTTATTTTATTATTTGACCTGTTTCACAAATTATTTGTGTTGTGGTGTACATCAACAGATTTATAATATTAATAGACATTGATGTGTATTGTTTTTTAAGGAACCAAGCATGAAACCTATACAACCCTATGGCGAAATACGCCTGACCTGCTTCACGGAATGAAGGCAACAAAAGCATTATATTCATGAAGATCCGGGAAAGCACCCGTTGAGAACATTCTTGGAGAGGGGGACATTTGATTACAAGTCAGTACAGGACGACCAATACTTTCCACTACGACGTACGTAGAACACTAGGGCGCCTTCCAAACCGATCAGGTCATATTGCCCGGCGCCCTGTGATATTGAAAGTTAATGGAAAATATGAGGTGTAATGGGTTGTGTTGGGTGATTACTAAAGGTTAAAACGAGGATTATTTTAAAGTAAGTAAGGGTACGCCTGAGCTTGCCCAACTAAATAGCGCGGCAAAACAGGTGTGATGATTTCTGCTGAACGGTTGGTTAATATCATTACCAAATTTTTGAAAATGGATGTTATTTATTAAAAGTACTTTATATTGATAATCCGGTAATTGGTTGCAACAAATAAGCCTTTTAAAGATCCATTTGCGAGACATAAGTCAAACAGTGAAAAAATGGGGAATCCAAAAACATGAATTACAATTCTGGAAGAAATTTCACCAAACCGTTTTTTATCTTATAATTAAAAACAAAATTAACCTAGCGCGTTTTCACATTGATTTAAACGTTGGATATCCATTTATGCAAATTTGAGTAAAAAAAAAAAAATCTGTCACTTGGAATAAAATTCCAAGTGACAAAATTTAATTAATTTTGTTGATTTCACTGAAATTTTTAATTCAAAAATCAATGAAAAAAATATTTAGGAATAACGCATAATGGATAAATTTATATTTAATAATAAAGGGCCATTCACAACCAAAACCTGAGTAAGCTTAACGTAGCCTCTACTAAGGTTTGTGTTTATCTTATGAGAAAACAAATACGTCTGTTTCAATGACCAAAACTTAGCCTTTTTACTTACATTTATCAGCAACGAATGTTTGCAAAACTCCAAGGTTTTTACTTAGCACAGCCTAACTTAACATTTAAGCTTTTAAAACCAATCAGAGGGTAGACACCGGACGGAGAGACTCGAGCCGACAATTTCCGGTCATATCCGATTTTGGAAAAACGTAAACAAAACAGCAAAAAAAACAACCACAAAAAGGACCCAAGGGGAAACATCAGCTATTGTTTTGATGAAAAGCTATTGAACGATCATGAAAAAAAGCCACTTGCTATATGTAAAATCTTCGTCTTTTACAAAGGAGAATGAGAATATTATAAAAAAAAGAAAAACATTTGGCTATCGAATTGCGGGGGCATAGAAATGTCAACGACCGTCAGTTATTATTTAAAGTTTTCTTGCGGGGGTAAATTTACTAGGCCAGCCCCAGTAGGGAGGCCATCCATATCATGTGGGTTAATGTAAGGCTTACTTTCACGTTGTCTTATAAACTAAATACGTTATTATTTTTTACCACTTCAAACTATTGTTTAATAAAACTGTACAGTCTTATAGTCAAATTCAATTCTATAATGCTACCTAAGTAGAGGCGTAGGCTGGCCTACTTACTGGAATGCCTGTGAATGTTTATTGTATTGTTCAAGCCGCATTGGCGGGCGATATAAAAGTATAATATGCAAATCTTGTTGTTGTGATTGGTTTGTTTTTTTTAAAAACATCTATCATGCACAGCCCACCTACAAGTTTAGAGGCCGACGGTAGGGAGGCGACGGGTACGGTATGCTGTGTATTTGTTAAAGCACTCTGCCACGAGCAACATACTAGGAGGCCCCCCCCCCCCCAGTCAGTGGCCTGTTTAAGTAGCACGGCCCTAAATTATCATCATGAACCAGCAACCTAAAGTTTGACGGCTCTGCTTAAGTTAGCTGCCTAAGGTTTAGGAGGGGTTAGGGCCCTAAGTTGGTTATGGAATGAGCTTTACACAAGGTTATTGAGGATATATATTGGGGAAAATTATAAGATATGATTAATTATTTATGAAAAACAATTGGTACAGATTTGACAAGAATGCAAGAGGTTTACAGCCAAACCAACTGAGAAAGAGAAGAAGAAAGACCAACTTTCTTTTTGAACGTTACAATTGGTTCAAGTGTGCAGGCAAAGGGGGGGGGGGCAACAAAATCACCCAACCACAGTATCATGGATACTCATTAAGTATGCCTATTACCAACCGTACAAAAAATGAAAAATTTAAATGTTTTTTGTCTTCTTCAAACTTCCCCTCAAACCTTAAATTTTAAGTATCAATTAAGTAGGTAATAATATGATTTTCAAGTATATAGTTTCTAACACTTAGTTTCATCAATGGTTTGAAAGAACCTTTCAAATCAATATGTTCAAGTAGCATCCAACTGGCCCCCAACGATTTTCCAAGATTACGTTTCAGATCATCTTGGAATCGTTTGTTTCCAGCACCTTGTGATGTTTTTTTTATTTTTTTAGGACATATTTTAAGGCTTTTATGAAGTTTTGCAGACACGATTACTTTTATTATGAATCCCCCTCGGCTGTTCCATGTAGATCTCTTCCCTCAATATAAAAACACCATCAGGAATCTGGTCTTGACATCGAAACTTTCTCCATTCGAGATTGCTCATTTCGGTGCAATGCTCAGCTCTGTCTCGGATCGTATTCCGGAAATAATCTGGCAACAGGACTGTTTAACATTCGTTTGAGGTCTATCCCTTCTCGCTGTGTTTTGAAGCCTAGGGTACGGACGAACGAGTCGTGCCTTTTTGAGCGATCTATGAACCAATCAGAATTCATCTTCATACGGTACACCCAACGATTCGAGGATAGCCCTTGAAAACCTCGGCCTGGTAATTCAGGGTCAAAGTCCATGTTGAAATGTTTCCTCCAGTGATTTCATTTCTTTGTCCATTGATGCTTTTCCAGTGCTGATGATTTAACAGATTTTGTGGCCTCAGCATTAGCTTCTCGGCTCGTCCATTTCTTCAGCTACCATCATATCAATCAAGCGTATCAGGTTCTTAACGCTGTTTCCGGTCCTCGCAGCTGTGCGTTTTTGCTTGATTATATTTGTTGTTGGCACTGGAACTACCGACAGAATTATCTCTTCAATTCTGAACAGGGTCACTAGTTTCAGCTGTCACTAGTCACGATCTTAGCTAGGAGGGTTGACGGTTTTCAAATACAAACGTTCTTGCCTCCGAACTACGCGAATTTTTCAGGCTTTTATTTCCAGACTCGGAGGAAGGAAGCCGTTTACGTTATCTGGAATACCGACCCGAAGAGTTACCCATGTTAACCTTTTTGCGTCTCCCACTCTGTCGTGTTGGGCAGGCACATGCACAATAACAGTCGGTTGTCCGAAGATGTTTGAAGTTAATCCAGGACGTATCAGTCTTCCCGTAAACAGCTTCGTACGGTGTCTCCATCCAAGGTCACTTGCGTTTCCGGTTCGATTTTTTTTTTTTTTAATTTTTTTTTTAAAACGTAGACCGCCAGTCAGTGTTTACCGCTTCCGCCCACAGTCTTGATTTTGGTAAACCTTGCTCAAAGCATTGTTCTTGCTCAGTTCGACTACTACCGTTCTGTTTGTACGTTTCGGCACATCCAATTCTGCTCCGTGTGTTTTATAGGAAAAATAGTAGTAATTATTAATTCCACATCCCCATCGATTTCAGAAAGAAGTTTTTTCTTCACATCAGTATTATCAAAATCCCGACCGCCCATCCGCAACTGGAACGCTTTTTTTGTGCGTTTGTCATGGTGGTTCTCTGATTATTTTGCAACATTATCTGCGATTTCTTTTCCACCAGTTTCTGATTTTTCCTGAGGAAATTACTTGCGCAGCCCTATTGTTGAAAAATCGCACAACGTGAAGCACACGAAAGTACTCTCGCGCCACCAACAGACCGCACATTTCCATAGGACCCGCACAAGTCAGCAAATGAAAATAGCTCCCGGATTTCAATAGAACACGTTGTAGACAAGATTTGTATAGGAGGAGGAGTAGTTTCGATGGTTGTGGTTCCCCTCCACGCCTACAATAAATATGCCCGAGACAAAACTCATTCCTCGATGGTCACATCGATTCCATTTTGTTAAAGAGTTTTCTGTTACATGGCGGTTTGTTTGACTGACACAAAACCGCTCATAGCCTTACCTTGTAAGTGTCCTTTTGATGCCAATATATTGCTTCATTGAAACATGACATTTCTGATTGTATGACTCGGATCTCCATCTTGAACATTTTAGTAACCACGAAATACCCTGTGCTTTTTGATACAGACCATCTTTTTAGAATTCACAACCACAACATTGGAACAAGCGTTTTGAATTGAATGTTCAACCCCTTGTCAAGTGCAAGATACCATCGAAAAATAAATTATTCGTTGCGTCCGGGGGGACGTAACAAAGAAATCTTTCAAATTATGGCTTGGTAGCCACTTCCCATTGACAAATGCTTCAAACTTGATTGTCCCTTTTCCCAAGTGCATCCATAGGTTAGATTCGTCACGATTTTATTTTTAATGGCACAGCAATTTTTTTTTGTTATTGGGATATTAAGGAACGCGTCAACCCGTTAGGTCATTAATAATGCACCACTCTAGTCTAAAAGAGGGGTGGTGGGGGAAGAAGGGAGGGTCAAAGGAGGGGGGCCCCATGCTGGTCAGAAACAGCCATGTGGTTAAGGGGAGGGGGGCGTGGAAGGGGGGTTTCTCACGTCGCTTGTTCGTCATCGTCTTTGTCATCGATTCGTCTTCGTGTCATTGTCATTCGTCGCCGGGGGGGCTGTCTCGTCAAGGGAAGGGGCAAGGTCTCCCCCCAACGGACGATTGCCAGAGCTCGCCCTTCTAGTTTCGGGGAGGGGGGAGGAGGTGGTGAGGGTAAGATTTACTCCGCTCTTTCTAGCTGATTGTTGGCGAGCGAGCGGTGGACCTTTTTCTCTTGACATCGCTTTTTACGATTAGCAGAGCCATGCTCGGAGGCCAATTCTACCCCGGGGGCCCCAGATTCGACGATGAGAACCACTCGCGCAGGTGAGGGACGTGAGACGTCATGTGGTCAAAACGCACCCGAGTCAACAATCCATATGTCATTTTTTCCAGCTTCTGCCATTCACAGATTCCAGTGATGATAGCGTGATCACCTCACTTACATTAGGCGCCGTTAGGCCTTAGGTTTTGTTTTTTTTCGGGTTGGGCAATTACGTTTTTATAATGACCTACCACCGCAAACAAAATAGCATTGAAGGGTTCAACTTCTTTTCTTTCCATGCATTTTTTCCCACCTGTAAGCCCTAGCTTAGACTCTACTTGCAGATGCTGATGTTTTGGGCCTACACTTGCGAGCTTACTGTTTGCTGCCATCCAGCGGCCACCATCTTCTTGTGTTCGCTCGCTGTTGTCTTACGCCTTTTTTTGTCAAGATGTCAGGGACTTGCACACCAAAAACTCAGTAAAAACGTTTTTGTTTTGTTTGATTCTCGGACCTGGCCACCAAGCCTGTCGTCTAGACTTTCATTAAATCATCAGGCAAAAGTATCCAGGAACTTTACCATCAATCGATGGACTTCCGTCCGGTTTTTACGTTGTTTTTTTTTAACTGCTGCCATAATGTAAAAACTAGGCCTTCAAAACTTGGCAAATATAGTCACCATGTCCTCAGTGGTTCTCAAAACTGAAACCAAAAGAATTCTGTCTTGCACAGTTGCTGGGCAGCGTGCTTCCGGTTTGTAGTTCGAAAACAGCATGCCCAATTGATCCACATATCCCTAGCAGACTCAAAGGTCAACACCATGCCATCACTCTGGAATTCCAAAGTTTTCCACAATGACTTGACTAGCTACTCGATCTGCCTTTTGTCCCAAAGCCTCATACTAGAGGGGAAAAAACGCTTTAAAGTCCCGCCGCGTTGATGGTATGAGCTTTTAAAGTTTAAGTTTGGCTTGGGATATCTTTACTTTGCAATCGTTTGCTTTTGTTTTTCCCTAGCTACGCATTGTAGGTGGAGAATGTTGTCAAGTTTCTTTTGTTTCTTGTAAATTGGTATTATTTACCGTAAAAATCTTATATTAAAAGCTTATTTCTATGGATTCTGGCTAACTTTTCAACTTTTTCTTTCAAAAGGTTTACTACATCACCATAACCTTAATGTCCATATATAATATGAACGTTGTTGCCCCACCCGTTTGGTCAAATTGGCCCAAATGGCACGAAAATATCGCACAAAAAATCAAAAAAATTATATTAAAAGCTTTATTTTATGGATTCTGGCTAACCTTTTTCAATTTTTTTTTCAAAAAAGGGACTACATCACCATAACCTTAAGCCAGTAAAAAATTATGAACGTTTTTTTAGCCCCCCCTGTTTGGTCAAATTGGCCAAATGTCACAAAATATCGCACAAAAATCAAAAAAAAAAATCGTAAAAAAGTACGAATTCATGAGAAAATATTTTTTCGATTGTACCAAAAACAATACACCTCATTTCAGAGATTCGAAGGTCCTGTCAATTTTCACAAGATCGATAAGCCGTTGTCTGGAGAGAGTTAACAAACAAACAAAAAAACAAACAAAAACAAACCAAAAAAAAAAAAAAAACAAAAAAAAGAAAATTTTTTTTTCCCCGGGAAAGGTTTTTCGTTTCGCCCCTTTTTCCCCAACTAGCTTCATTTTAATTTTTCCCTCTAGAAGTACTAGTTCACTACTCATTCGGAAGGGTTTTTCAAAGGTACTAACAATACCTCATATCTTTTGGGGGTCACCCGGTTTTAGCAGTTTTCCTTTTAAAACAAATTTCCAAATGGCCCAGTTCTCAGCCCTGTAATTTTTTAATTTTCCGTTTTTTCCTTTGTCTTGCTCAAAAAACGGGAAATTTAAAAACGTTTAAAAGGCCTACCTTTTTTCTTTGAGAGGGGCCCCCCCCCCACCCCGTTTATTTCACGTTTTTTTTGTAACGCAAAAAAACAAAGTTCCTAAAAAATTTTACGTTTATAAACAAGAAAAATTTACTCATTTTACTCTGCTAAACGACCCGTGTTTTTTGTTTCCCCCTATTGGGGGATAATTTGGGAAAAAAAAAAAAATAAAAAAAATATGAATTTTTATTTTATAAAAAAAAACCTTTGGGTACAAAAGACAAGATCCCAAGAGGTTTTTACAGCACAAACAAGAAAAGGAAAAAAAACCAACGTTCTAAAAACCCCCGTAACAATTGGTTTCCAGTTTTGCAGGGGAGAAAACAAAAACCCACAGTTTTCCATGGATACTCATAGTTTTCCCCTTCCCCCAAACCCGTAAAAAAAATAAAAAAAATTTAAATTTTTGGGCCCTTCAACAAAAGGGTTTTATTTTTTTATTAACGTTAGTTTTTTGGGAATTTTAAATAATGGTGTTAAAAAAACCTTTTAAACCCGAAAAAAACGGGAAAAGCTGGACCCCGTTTTTAAATCGCCTTGGGTTTAGCCCCCCCAACACACCCTATTAAGAAATAAAAACCATAGTCATCACCCCAATGCTAGAGCTAGGCCTACAAGAACCCTCGCTACTCGGGGGTTATCGGATAAGTTTTAAAAAAGTAATGGGGGAACTCGCATTAAAAACTAAGTTTATCTCTAATTAACAAGAAAAAGGGGACAGAGAAGCCCCCAATATTAAAGCCCACCCCCCTTTGGTTTTATTCGGAAACAAAAAAAGGGGGAATTTTCCAAAAATCGGGGAAAAAGATTTTTTTATTATTTTAAAAAAAGATCTTAAATTTAGAAAATCGAATATCCATTTGGGGAAAACGCCGTTGGACGCTTTTGTTGAGCGGCCCCCGGGTACGTGCAACCGACCCGAGTACAAAATTTCCCATAATGTTCCCATCCCAAATAATTTTTTAAAGGGTTTTTGGGCCCGATTTAGCTGAAAATTTGAAAAAAGGGGAAAAAAGGGAAAAAAATCCACCGCCATCAAAGGGGGCCCTTTTGAAAATCATTTTTTGGGGGGGAAAAACTATTTTTTTTCCCTTGTTTTAATTTTCTGGGTGGCAGTACATAGAAACCAAAATTTCTTGTGCGACTTTTTTTTTCCCCAGGGAAAACTTTTTACTTTTGTAAAATCCCAATTTCCCTTATCTACACTATTTTATAGGATAAAAAATAAAATTAAAATTTTCTTTACCGGACCCCCGGACATTCTAAATGTTTTGGGCTACCTCAGTTTTTTGTCGCCGTTTTGGGTTTAAAAAAAAAATTTTGGGGAAATTACCTTTAATGAAAACTTTTTTTTTTTTTGAACGTTTTTCCCACAAAACAAATGGCTTTCCCCCAATTTTTTTCGGGAACAAAAACTTGGGGCCCTGGTAAAAATTTTCCCAACTGGGATCCGAGCCTCCGTTTAAACCCCCCCCTATCATGAGAAAAAAAAGCTGGCTTTTTTTCCTTTTGCCTGGTAAGGGGACTTTGATAATTTTAATTTCCAAACTCCATACTTATCGGATCAAAAAAAAAAATAACATTTTTCGTGATGGGACAAAACTTTCTAAATGTTTTGGGCCCAAACCTCAGATTTTGTTCCGTTTATTTAAAAAAAAAATTTTCGCTTAATTTTAAATGTAATTTTTTAAATTTTTTTGGAAGGTTTTTTGCCCCCAAAACTATACAGCAACCCCCCTAGTGGTATGTACATGTTTGGCAAAATTTCGGGTCGATCAGAGAAACGGTGCGGCCCCTTTTCCCGGGGGAGAGTAAAAAAAAAAAAAACAGCCCATTCGAGCCATAAAGTCAAGGGGAGCCCCCCCCCCGCTCGTTTTCGTTTCCGCCCCAATAAAACAAAATGTTGCTTGAGTAATTCCCCCAAACCCCCTCAAAATGTATTCGCTTTTAAAAGCTTTTCGACCGGTTATAGTTTTGCTCCATGGAAAAACAACGGGGAAAAAAACTAGGGCGTTTAAACCCGGAAAGGTCATTTTGCCCCCAATTGTGAATTGTCAGTTTGGGGTGGGTTTTCTACCCTTGTTACTGGTTAATTTCATTGTTATTGCTTGTGACAAGGGGGGGTGTTTTGCATTACGATGTCACAATATAAGGGGGGTCATGCTTGTTGCTGCAATGACCATTGCGCGCGTGTAGGGCCCTTTACGTGTTTCTGACAGATGGAATTTGTCACTTTATTTTTATTTGTGGCAATACCAGGGTTTTTAAATTTCCCTGGTCTAAGCTTTGGGTGACATGACCTAATAGACTCGCACGCGCTCCTTCTCGGGGAACTAGTGGGGGAACTAGTGCGGATTTTTGCGTTTCGACATTTGCAATTACTCCCAAATTAATTTGGATTTTTGAATCAGCTCGGTGACGGGAGGGGGCCCGAAACCCCCCGTTGAGGGGGGGAAAGTTACCAATTGCCCAGCAAGAACAAGTCGCCCTTCGAGAGCAAGTAAAATGGGTTCTGAAAAGGGAAATTGTTGAAAGAAGGAAATTTAAATTTTAGCATGCATGGAAACACCGAGTACGAATGGATTAGCCGTTTAAAGGGGCCCAAGAAGTCAGAAAAGGTAGAACACTGCACTCCCCACCCAGACTAAAGTAGGGTGATCCGGCCCAAAAACCAGAGAGGGGGGATTTAAAAGTAAGACAGGGTTTCATTACTAAAAGGTCAAGTCACTCACTACAGGGGGTTCGAACTCCGTTAAATTTCGGGTTTAAATGCATAAGAAAAACCAAACAGGTTTAATTAGGAGATTGGGGTTTTTAAATAAAAAGTGCCCCTTTTTTTTTGCTGAGATTTTTGTCCTTGTTTGTGAAAATCCTCTCATCCCGCCCCTAAAAACCCACCTCTTTAAAAATTACCTATCGTTTTCGGTCACTTTTTGGGAAGTTTAGTCGGGTGTAAAAAAACAACACCCTACTTTTCCCCCCAAACAATAGTTATTTTGGAAAAATAACATCTTACCAAGGGCTAATAAACCTCTCAACTTGACTGGGTTGGTGGCGCCTTGGTTGTATTTTGATAGTGCTTTTTGAAATAAAAGGGGTTAAATTAAGGGGGGTTTCGAGGGGTTTTTCCCTGACTTTGTGTTAAAAGGGGGTTTTTCAACTTGACATGGTGGGGCCCCTTTGGTTTGGTATTAAATGGGGGCTTTTATATACAAGGAAATAAAATGGGTTTCGATGGGTTTTCTAGTGTGTTAGATGGGTTTAAATTTGACTTTGGTGGGGGCCCCTTTTGTTGATATGATGGAAAAATTTTATATACAAGTAAAAAAAGGGGTTTTTCGATTTTTTTTTCCTAAATTTGTGTTAGAGGGGGTTTTTAAAACTTGACATGGTGGGGGCGCCTTGGTTGTATTTGATAGTGAAATTTAAAACCAAGGTTTTAAAAAGGGGTTTTTCGAGGGGTTTTTTCGAGGTGTTAAAAGGGGGTTTTTAAAACTTGACTTTGGGGGTTTGGCCCCCCTTGGGTTTTGTAAAATGTTTAAGTGCTTTTATATACAAGGATAAAAGGGGTTTCGAGGGTTTTTCCCGACGTGGGGGAGGTGGGTTTAAAATTTGACAGGGTTTAGGGGTTTTTCAACAAAGGGGGGTTTACCTTAAAATAATTATTTTATGTTTTATGACTATATTGACAGAAATAGGATAAAAAGGGATTATTTTTTATCGGAAGATGAATTCTGTCCCATTTTTTACTTTCGAGGGCTTATCAAAAGGAGGGGGTTTATCCCCGGGATGGTTTGCGTAGGTTGAGCATTACTGTCGTTTTTTAAAATCAAAAGAGTCCAGCAAAAAGGTGAAGGCGTAGTAGGCTATGTTTCGACTAAGATTTGGCTGTGTGATGAGATTGATAGGGGGAAATGCAGCTTTGAAGGAAAGGGAAACTCGTTGGTGCTTTGAGGGAAATTTTGCCTGTTTTGGGAAATGCCCCTTGATCAATAGAAATTTTTTTTTTTCGGGGGAAAATTGTTGGAGCAGCGGGGGGCCTTGAATGGATCTGCTAAAAAAGGAAAAGGAGGCGAGGAGTGCGATGTTGGTTGCTCCTGTTCAGGTAGTTATCCCTTTGGGGAAGGGGGAAGGATGGCATGTTATAAACCCATAAAAGGATTGGGGACATGGTAAAGTCTTGCAAGGGGGTTCAGCCCCTTTTAGAAGTGAAATAGTGGGCAAATTTACAGCACGGGCGGGGTTGTGGTCCCAGAAAAATTTTTGTTTGGGAAAACAGGGGGAGATCGGGAGTCAGCGAGTGGTTGGAAAAAAAAACAACAATTTGTACCCGGGGGGGGTTTTTTTTTTTTTTTTTTTTTTTCAACCCCAAGGAATCAGCGTTTTGATGGGGGCGTATTTGGGATAACCCGGTCATTTGTTTTTATTGTGAGAGTTGGGTCTTTTTAAGAAAACTGTGAAAACTAGATCTTTTGAGTAATGGGAAAGTACCTGTGGTTTTTCGTCGGAAAAAGGGTCATCTTCTGTGCCCGTTAACCCCTAGCTCCCCCCCACGCTACCATCTTCTGTGCTGTTTACACCTTTGGGAAGGCCCCTTTCGTGGAAAGTAGTAGCACTGAGGTCCCCAAGGGAAAAAAAAGAGAAAAATGAATTGAAAAAATGAGGAAATTTTCCAAAGGGTTTTTATGTCCTGGGGTTAAGGGTAGTGACATTTCGGTGCCCCACAATAGCAATGAAAAGGTATTTTCAAAGGTTTTTTGTTTCCTGGGTTAAGGGTAGTGACATTTCGGTACAACTAATAGCAATGAAAAGGGTAATTCTGTTTTTTTGAGTTCTGAGATTGGGGGTGGATGTTCATTGTATTACAAACCACAAAATTTTGGGGGGATGCCTTTGGGGGTTTAAATTTCCTAGGTGAAGAGGGTAGTGAAGCTGCTAAACGGGGAAATTTTGGAGATGCCGTGGGGATGTCATTTTAAGGGAAGGGGTTTAGGAAGCTGCTCCCGAGGATATTGGAGTTTCCCGTGGGGGTGCCCCACTTTTTTTAAGGTGAAGGGAAAGTGAAGCTGCTCACGAGGATATTGGGTTTCCGTGGGGGGGGCCCATTTCTGGGTGAAGAGGGTAGTGAAGCCCTTCACGGGGATATTGGAGATGCCGTGGGGGTGTCACTTCTAGGTAAAGGGAGGGGGGTGAAGCTGTCATGAGGAATTAGTGGATGCGGGGGGGTCACTGCTAGGTGAAGAGGGGGTGAAAAGCCGCTCATGGGGAAAATGGGGGAAATCCCTTTGGGGGGGTTTTTCCACTGCTAGGTGGGGAGTGTAGTACTTCGTTTGTCACTGTTCATGAGTAGTAGAAATGAAGTAGGGGTGCCCGTTTTGGGGGGTGGTGACGAGGGCAGAAGTACAACGTCCCTTACGTTTTGTGGGTTTGGGAAAGGAACCGATGTGGTTCTTTGCCCAAATTTGTGGAAGGGGTAGGAAAATCCTTGCCCTACGCAGCTTTGGGGTTTAAGGGGGGAGCGCCAAAGGGGTGCCCTTTCCCCTAGTATGGAAATTGGGGGCACTGACGTACCATTATTTCTTAATTTCAAAAGGAGTGGTACTTTGGCTCTAAAATTAGCTTTTGGGGGTTTTCAAAGGGGGGGAAAATGCGGGTCTCTTTGCACTTGGTTTTCGGGGGTGGGGGAAACCCAAGGGTGGGGTCACAGTCCTATGGGGTAAGGTTTCATGTTATGCCATGGCTTAATTCATTTGTAAAATTAAAAGTTTTTAATTAATTTTGTAATTCATTTTTGTTTTATATCATTGGGAAAAATTATTTTATTATTTTTTTTTTTTTTTGTTAAAAACAAACAGAATTGCAGTAAAAGTATCTGTTATTTTTTTCAAGAAATTTTTTTCTTTATTGGGGTATTGTAAATTCATGTTTTTGGTCTGTGGATTTTAGATTAAAAAAAATGTTTTCCCGTTTCAAAAATTTTAAAATAAAGGAAAATTTTTTTTAATAAAATTTTTCTTTATGTTTCGGAAAAATGTTGTCATTTTTAATGTAAAATTTTAAAATTTTAAATTTTTTAAATTTAAAAATTTGTTGAATTTTTTTTTGGATAGAGCTTTTGTTTTTATTATTTGTTTTTCATATTCAATTCAGTTCAGTTAAAAAATTTTCGCTCTTTCAGTTTATTTATCGATTTTGTAAAAGGTGTGTTTCTTAGCACTAAGTCGTCAGTTTTTTAAAAACTACTAATTTTAAGGTTTTCTATGATGGCATTTCTCAATGTCTTCCCGTGTGGATAAAATTTTCAGCAGTTTTTCACTTGGCTTTGTTTATTATTTATGACACGTGGGGATTTATTTTTGTACATTTTCCTGTCGAAATTTTTGTTTTAAAGTTTTTGGATCTGGCTTCATTTTTTTGTGCGAGTCCAAATTAGATGGGGGGATTGCGAGCCATTACGTGTGCAGTACCTTCTGCGTATCATCGGGGGGCTTCCGGGGGCTGTTGGAAAGCTACGTCAAATTTTTCGGAGGAAGGGACAAACCCAAAGTTTAAGGAGGGGAGGTTTTTTAAAGGGAAATTTACCAAAGGGGGTTTCCCAATGAATTTATTCAGGGGAAATTTTTAGACAGTAATTCTTTAAATATTTGGGTTTTTTTTTTTATTTTATGCAAAAAGCAATGAAAATTTTTTTTGTTTGGGTTTTTTGACTTAATTTTTTTTAAGATTGCTTTTGTTGGGTTAAATATAGGGATTTTTAGATCAATTTATCTAATCCTAAATTTGCAGGAATTAAGGTTGTTTTTTGGATGAATTACTGTCATTCGGTCCCAAATTTTTTTTTTAGGTTCCCCCTTGTACTACCGGGGAAAGGTTTAGTTTTTTGCATTTTGGTCTCGTTTAGCGTGGGGATTCGTTTATTTCAATTTTCTTGTTTTTAGTTTTATTTAGTAGTTGTATACAAGTTTTTTTTTCAAATTTGGATTCTGGGTTTTGGGTTTTTGGGCTATTATGCAAGAGGGGGGTGGTGTATCGGGGGGGGGGCTTTTTTGATGAGGGGAAGATTGCAAGTTTGGGGAGGACTCCAAAATTTTAAGGTAGTGAAAAAAACATCAAAAAAGAGAATAAGGGGAGCATCTGAAGAAACAGGGTTTATTATATATGAACGGTACTGATATACGGAAAGGGAAAATTTAAAAACCCGATGGCAGTCGAAACTTTCCCGTATTTTTGTTTATGAAAATGAAGACATCTTTAACAAGATTCGGGGCGAAACTTCTATGGAGGCGTGACTGTCATGTTTGGGGGAGTTTCCCACCCTTTTACGGGATAATTTCATTGATTATTCTTGTTACAAAACAGTGATGCATTACGATGTTTACAAATTTTAAGGAGGTCATGCTTTGGTTTTCTGCAATGGGCCCCCTTTCGCGCGTTTTTATGGGGTACGGGGTTTTTTCTGAAAAAGATGGATTATTTGTCCCTTTATTGTTTTGTTTTTGGGAATACCAGGTGTATTTGAATTGCTGGTCTAAGGGATTGTGACATGAGGGTAATAGACTCGCACGCCCCTCCTTCTCGGGGGAACCTTAGGGGGGCGGGCCTAGTGCTGACTTGGCCCTTTTGACACTGCAATTAAAATGCCCAATTTAAATTTTGGGCTTTGAATCAGCTCGGGGATGGGAGGCGTAAAACCCAGTTGGTGGGGGGGTTTCCCAAACTGGAAACCCGCGAACGAAAGTTCTTCGAGGGGCAAGACAATGGGGTTCTGACAAGGAATTTTTGACAAGAGAGTAATTAGTTAGGGGAGTGCATTTGGGAAAAACCGAGTTTTCGAATGGTTTGCCGATCAAGAGGCAAAAAAGCAGAAAAAAGGGAGAACATCTGCACTCCCCCATCCGAGATGATCCGGTGATTTCCCGGACCAACCAGAGAGGGGGGACTTAAGTAAGACATGGTTCCCTTACTATAGGCAAATCACCACTACCCCTGGGGGTTCGAACTCACGTTTCCCAAACAGGGAAATGCATAAGCTTAACCAACGGCTAATTAGGATGATTTTTGGTTAAAAACAAGGTCCTTCTTTTTTCTGAGATTGTGTCCTTGTTTGTGATAAAACCTCTCTATTTCATGTCCTAGAAAACCACCTCATTTTAAATTTCCCATCATTTCCCCCCCCCCCGGGCACTGTTTGGGGAAAATTAGTCTGTGTAACAAAACAGCTACGTTCCCCCAAAAACAATAGTTACTTTTGGGGAAATAACAAACCATACCAAGGGGTAATCAACCTCCCCCAACTTGACAATATTGTAAGTTTAAAGAAATGATTTTTTATGTTTTTTTAAAAGATTGTAAATTTTTTTTCTATGTTAATTTAAAATCGCATCACTAACACCAACGAATAGATATAAAAAAATTATTTCATCGTCAATATCAACTAATATTAAGGGATTTGTTTTTTGTATTTGGGATTTTTATTTTTTTTCCTTTTCCCTTGACAGGAAAAAAGTACATGATGGATATGTCAAACCCTTTTAAAAAACAGTAAAAGAAACCCCAAAAAAAACGGGGGAAAACACATTTGGGAAAGTACTTCCCGGACAGATAATAATTTCAAAAATTAAAAATAATTATAATAAAAATAATAAAAAAATAAAATAATAAAAATTTAAAAAAATATAATAATAAAAATTTAAAAAAATAAAAAAAAAAAAAAAAAATAATAATAATTTAAGAAAATTATAACATTAAGGGATGTTTCGGGCGCGTCTGGTGGTGAAAAACTTACTTATTCTTTATTTCCATCCAACCATGCTTTAAAAACCCGTCAATGTTATAATTTCTCTTCCAAATTTTATTTTTTTGGGTTTGCGAAAACATAACTTGTGAACTAAAAAAATAATAATAATAAAATATAATAATAATACTATAAAAATAAATAATAAAATAATAATACTATAATAATAATAATAAAATAATAAAATAATTTAAAAATAAAAATAAAATAATTTTAAATTTTAAAAAATAAAAAAAGCACAAGACAAAGCGCAAATTAGAAATACCATTCACAGGAAATTGGGTTTAGTCCTACATTAATTTAAAATTTTAAAAGGGTACAACTAGTAACAAATTTCTGTGCACCAGCTTTTTAAATAACATTTATCATCAATTTCTGGGGATGGGTTTTGGAAAAACTTTGAGGCAATAGTACTCCCCTCCTAAATACTTTTTAAACTTTTCTCTTTAAAGCAAAAACCACACGAAGGAAAACTTTAAAATCGGGAGGAAGTTTGTTGAAAATTTTCTGTACAGATAAGGGAGGGCTATGCTTAAAAAAAGTGAACTTTTAAAAGGGAAAGAATGACAATGTTTTCTCTTGATTTAGTTTTATGGGTATGAGTTTTTGGGGCACAGAAAATAGTTCTGGTTTGAATAAAAAGAAAGTTGCGGCAGAAGAATTAGCTCCCAGGGGGAATACGTGAGAAACTGTAAATTTGAGAAAATAGTTTTTACAGGACTTTTCGTTGGAGAAAACCCGCAAAGTCCTAACTGCCGTTTTGTATTAAAAAAGATCCTGGTGGCCCTGTGAGGAGGATCCCCAGAAAAGAAAAGCCCTTTAAAAGATGATAGAGTGGGTTAGGCATTTATACACCATTAGAATGTGGGGGATTTTCTAGCATTTTAAGTTTCTTAGATAAAAACAACACTTAGAAGGGGTTTAAGCAAATCAACCCGAATATGAGACGACCAATCAAGCGTATCATCTTTTGTAAGGGCCCAGGGCTTTAGTGCTGATTTTTCTCCTAATACTCTGACCATTCCGTCGAATTAGAGGGAAATTTGGGTTTGGTTTTTAGTGATTCGAATGGAAACTGAAAATAAACCGTTTAAAAGGGTTTTGGGTCGCGGGTTGACTTGAATTTCAATAAAACGAGATTTCGTTTACCTGATGTTTTTCTGAGAATAAATTGTGTTGAACTATTTTTGAGGGTGTTAAAAGATGTTTTTAGGTCCCTCTGCATAAAGGGAAAAATTCTTTTTATACAATAAAGGACCCCTTTGTACATTGAGTACTTTGGGGAAAGGGGTTTTTTATAACAACAGAAAAAAGGGGGCCCAAAGGGGGGGGCCTTGCGGGGCACCGTTTTAATGTAAAAAAAGGGGGTGAGGAATTTTGGACCTTTTTTGCCCCGGGGTGGATATTTTATGCAAAGGATTTGGGGTTTTATTTTGATTTTAAAAAAATGTTTAAACCAGCCCTTTAAAGGGAGGGCCCAATTTTTTATGACATGGCTGGCAGTTTTTTGAGGAGAAGATAAATGGTTGATCGTGCGAAGGGTTTACGGGGATCAACAAAAAGCCCTATGGCAAGATTTACCTTTTTCAAATTTAAGCATAAAGGGCAGACAGAAAAGAGAAAATTTTCCCCTAAATTGTGGATTTTCCCGGGCGGAAAAAATTTTGAACCCAATTTTCAAGGATATTTTTAAATTATTGAGATATGTACAAAAACCCAGTTACTGATTAATTCGAAAAAAATTTTAGAACGGGCGAAAGCAAAGATATTTTGGCGATAGTTATTCATAACCCTCCCTTTTTCCCCCTTTTTTTGTAAACCGGGGATGACAGGTTTATTTTTTTTGTATAGAAGGAAATATCCCCTCCCTTTAAAAGAAAAATGGATAAAATATGATAGGGGAAAAAGAAAAAGTGCTTTTGGGAGACCCTTTAAATGAATGGCACTTGGGAGACATCTGGCCGCAAAAGTATTTTGGATTAATCTTTCTCAGATTTTGAAAAAAATTCTTGAGGGTCCGTTGGGGGAAAGAAAAAAAAAGAGTTTTGGCTTTGGGAAAAGCTACGTTCCCCTTCATAGTGGGGAGTGGGGGGTTTTTTGGGTGGCTTTCGGGAAAATTTTTCTGCTTGCCCGGCTAGGAATATTCCCCCCAAAAAAATACCTAATGATTATTTCTAAACTCATTAGTTCCCCACAAGATAAAAAAAGAATTAAAATTAAAAAATGAAACCCCACACTAAAAATTTGCAAATTTAAATTTGGGAAAACACAATTTTAAAAACCCACTCCGCTCCACCTTAAACTGTCCCCCCTGGATGGGAGTTGTCCCTTACGCCTCAGCGTCTGCGCGCGCCGGCAACAAAGCCTATGCCCCAGGGAGAGTGAATGGAATTGTTGGGAAAGCCAAACACAAAAATACTGGGATTAGGGAAGTTTAACAATGTCTGGTTCACTTTTGAACATTTGTAAATGGTGATAAAAATAGGTACATTTCCTCCCTTTACCTATCTACGAGCTCGTTATTCCTATCTGTTGCGATTAAAACTAAACAGACATTTATGACATGTTATGATAATTCCTTTAAATACAAATAAAACAACTGATAATTAAAAGAAAACTGTCTTATGAACAGGTACTTATCCTTCTCCCGTTGTATGTATAATCCGTTTATTGTCGTTGATTTTACGATGAATGATGTAATTAGATGTTTTTTTAGACGCACAATTCACTATTGAAATCACTATCTTGATGCACAAAGGATATATTGTTGTCTTGATGCGGTACGAAGCTGTATGGGAGGGCTTTGATGTACGTAGGTACTACTGGCGTCGATCCTGGGCTGTCAGGATCCCACTCTGTTTCACACGATTGGTCCCCTTTAAAACGGTATCTCGTAGTTAAATTTATTATTCACATTAAATAGCGTAAACTTGCCTATTTAATGTGTAGATGACGTTGAAGAATCAATTGTTCTTTTATTATTGACGGTTTTATAAACGATGATAATTTTGTTGCTGTCCGTGGACGCGTGTTGGTTAAGATAACGATACAATTATTGTACTGCACTCTAACTGTTGTGACAGTAACGTTTGATTTGATTGCCGTTGGCAATAAACGTTAAAAAAGGAAAATAACAATTAATTTATTTTCACCGTACATGAAACAGATTTTAACAGTGACACTTTGATAACTATTGGCGATAAAAACTGATACAATTTTACTTTTTCCACCGTACATGAAACAGATGTAGCAGTGACACTTTCACGAAAATTTTTAACGTTAAAAAACTGACACAATTTGCATAAATCCTCTCTTAGACTCTCTCACACTAATCACCCGACCTTCCGTAAATACCGGTTCGGTAACTACTCCGAATGTAGCCCTATAAAATGTTACCAACGCGACCGCATACTCCGAAGATGACACTCGCCCCGAGCCTCCATGTTCGACTTAACACGACCCCCGGGTCCAACACACCGAATACGTCCACCCAAGGACTCCACACAAACCACCACTGACTTAGATGGCCTCGCCTCCCCTTTGGAAATCCAATCCCGGTCCCTCATGAACACAGTCATCGCCCCTCAGGTTCCACGGAACTGGCAATTAAATACTCTGTCCTACTCCAACTTGAGATCCCCCAACCCATAAGAAAATGCGTGGACTTATGCCCTTTGGTAGGAATCAAGTTAACTCGACCCTTATTATAGGTCTAAAAATAGCTCCAACCTGCATTCGCATTGCAATACCCCGAAGTGAGATTTAAAACAGCAAAAAAGGCCAACACTGCGCTTGACTGAACTAATCTCCCGGACTGAACGTCTCCAAGCCAGCCTGGCTACATGGCAAGTCCTTTATCTAGACTCAGACTACTGTCTCCAGCGAACATCTCGCCTTTTCACTCGTTTCTTTGAAAACAATTATTTATGGTGAACTACGTGCTTGGTCGACTGTTTCCCAGCAAAAATAAGCTTCAACCTGGCTTTTAAAACCTTGAACCTAGCCTTCGATGCATCTAGAAAAATCTCCCGTTGTGAAGATGTTTTCCCTTTCTAAATCAATATAATTAGAATTAATATTGAACTACCAAGTGAATGATACTTTAATTAAATTAATGAAATTAGACGGCAGTGGACTATTAATTACCAAATTTTAATTAAAGTTGACATGCAAATATTATTATGCAAATCTAGAAAAATGAGTTTTATATGCAAATTCCATATTGAAAATATTATCTTCAAAGGTTTGAAGTAGCCTACACCCCTTGGCCTTGACAGTTTAAATTGCGGAATTTTAGTTGAATTGATAAAAAATGCATTAAATAAGTTTGCAACATCCGTAGGGTCCTCGATCGTTTCCCCATTCTCAGTAATTTTCATGCTGACTGCTGCGTTAGGGGAAACTGTCTCAGACTTGATAATACCCCATGTTGTTCTTGACTTGTTTTGCGATGAAGTTATAATTTGGTCGTAACAACAACAAAGGTATTACTTGCATTACAGAATTAAGGTCTGTAGGCTACGGTATTTTTATTATCATTCACAGTCACACTATTTTAACATATATTTTTTGTATGGGCGAGTCAACCGTTAGGTCATCTTGCGAGCCATGGACGCGAATAAGTAACAGGGAATACTTGTTCATACGACGTGAGAAACTAGGGTGCTTCAAAAACGG
>JAMZAV010013855.1:0-15952 GCA_024449915.1 Sweltsa coloradensis | reverse complement strand
GTTAGCTTTTAGGAATGTATACAAAAATCCTGAAAACATTAAAAAAAGTGTACCAAATGCAATTTTTTTTCAATTTGAATTTTTTTATGTTATATGTACCCTTATGTAACCTATTTCACGAGTTTTTGGATTTTGTCACATTTTTTTCTGCCTTTGGGCTCTAGAGGGTTAAGGTAATGGTGAGTATTGCTTTTTGAAAGAAAAAAGTTGGAAAAGTTAGCCAGAATCCATGAATAAAGGTTTTAATATTAGTTTTTTGAGGTTTATAATAACAATTAACAAGTAACAATAGAAAACTTGACAACAATCACCTACAATGCATTCAAAAAGCTCTTGCAAAGGGAAAGTGGTCTTACGCAAACTAAAAACTTAGAAAAAGCTCATCCATCAACGCGGCGGGACTAAAGCGTTTTCCTAGTAGAACTTAACAAAAGTAACTGTTCAAAACATATATCTTATTTCCGTGACTTTTACTTGTTTTTTTAAAGCTTTTTGACCCCAAAAATTTGATTAAAATTGATATTTTGGCGAATTTCGTTTTTTGGATTTTTTCTTAGTTTACAACAAACAAAAAACTACCTGTCTTATATTAGGCAGGTTGTACTATCGGCTTTACCCTACTTTTTTTTTAGTTTTGTTTCACATATTATATACAAGCTATAACATGCAACAATCCAAAATGGCCTTTTGAAAATTTATATCTTGAAACTGTGCACAAATATATAAATAAATAAATAAAAAAAATTTTGAACCGGTATTTAGAGTCTACCCACCGCAATATAACTGATTTAGTGGGGGACATTAAACAAAGCAACCAAGGCAACCTTGGGTAGGCCCCAACGCAATCAACGAGTGAGCGAAAAACCAACCAAAAAATCAATATTTTTAATGGGAAAATAATCAATCAGTAGTATGGACATTTTGCAACACCCGCGGATAAAACTTCAGAATCAACAAGGCAGATTCAGAACAACTTGGAATTTATTATGTGCCTCGTTGCTAGGACGGCTCCAAAGTCACCGTTTACAAATTCCTAAACCAATAACTGATTGATTAAGGTCCAAATCAGAAGTGTAAAAATTTCTGTCTAGAGCGGGAATCGAACCCTTAACTTTCTGCATTGGAAGCAGAGACGCTTACCATATGACCAACGAGCCACAAAATATATATTCTAACACGCAAAAATATGTATCCGAAACCAAAAAACTACACCCCTTTTGGCAATTAGCATGGTTTGATTGTATTGCTTGCCCAAATCACAAAACAAAATGTAGTGTATACCGTATACGTACAGAAAAGATTTGAATAGCTTACCCTGTCATTACTTAATAAGTCACCAATATCTTTTTGGATGAAAATTCACAAAAGGTCACTGGGCCCAAAGATCGCTACAATGTTATTTATTATGCGACATTTTTGTCAATAGGAAAATTTTTCCACGGGTCTTAAAAAAACAATTGTTTGTCTTTTACTCTGTAAAATCATAACATCTGGATTCTGGAAAATATATATGTTTTGGATTTAGAGGGTGAAAAGCCCTCTTTAATTGGTGAGCACATTACGTGTTCAGTCTCACACATAGTAAAATGGGGCAAGATATGTTGTAGTCTCAACATGGAGAAAATAATTGTGTTAAGCATGGGCCCCAAATAAAAAATGACAAATATGTAATTAAATAACTTATTACTCTTTCTTACCTTATTGTTGTTCCCATATACTTTCAACAACATTCTAAAGACTTGTAATAAATTAAAATGCAGTACCGCTTTTCCCGAGCGAAGTTAAAGTCATCAGCAAGCAGCTGAAAGTTTGTGTACAGAAGACTTATCGTAAAGGGGTCCAGGGATTTTGCAAACGGCGAAAAAATTACCAAAAATTAAAAATACCTGAAACGTGTTTTTCACAAGATCCCCTGGCCTATGACACCCAAAAAATGCAATTTGAAACCGCATCATAACGCAAAATATTCCATTTATTGATGAAAACGCGAAATAAAATGCCTTTTACTGTTTTTACTGCTCAATCAGCTAAATTTACCCATTTCACGGTATTATTTCGATAAAAAACACGCCGAAGATTCTTGGAATCACAATTTTCTTAAAAATAGGGACATTTTGACCGTTTTTCGGTTGTTGGCATATTTAAAAAAATAATAAAATAAGCATTTTACATTGCTAATCAAAATGAATCCAAAATGAGTATTTTGGTGAAAAATAGCAAAAAATGAAAATGCAAAATAAAGCATAGTTTGAATTTCAAAGAGCATAATTTGTCATTCCAAAAAATATCTTTCCTGAACCCCTACTTATCTGTTTCAACTACCTTTCTTTCCAAAACAGGTACGTATTCTAGATTTTTTTATTTTTTATTATTATTTTCCAAAGAAACTGTAATAATATTATGTAGTGTTTGCCCATGGGTGAATCATAGCCAACCAGCAAACTTCAATTTCAAATACTTATCACTGGTTGGGCCATCTTTGCTCGTCGATGGCGAAAAGCGTCCCAAAAACCGGTTGGTCAGTTTACTTAAAATAAATTAGTCCTGCACTTTAAATCAATGTGACTTGGGGGTTCACTTTAAATTACTAATTATTGTTGCTTTCTTTGTTTGTTGTATTTAGGTAGTATAGGCTTTAGGAAATGGAAAAGTGTTTTTAAGTAGACCGCACACTACAGAAAAATAAAAGAATGAGGTAATAAAAAAATAGGTACCTTAAATTTAAGTATCATATTTTGACAACAATAACTTGGTTAGTTCCACATACTCTTGCAAAACATTATTTTTGCGTTAGTGCTAAATATAGCTAGAGTCGTACGCCTATGTGAATGTTTTCGGAAAAATTTGCCATCCGCTCAGTAGTACTTGCCCAAAAATGCTAGGCAGCGTTTCCCGACATCGAGCAAAGTACAGCTACCTAGCAGCAATGGAGTAACTTGTAGGCCCTAGTGGAGAACCGATGTCAAATTAAATAGAACCGGGGGAAATTTTTTTAACATAAGATACCTTGATACAAGCATTTCGTTGTAGGTTTCGCGATTAATTTATATACATACAAATAAACTTGGGTTTCGGTGGGAAATACAAATGAATATGTCCCTATATTTGTTCGTTTTATATTTAACATAAAAAATTTTGTATTATATTTGAAACTTCTAAAAGTTAAATCTCTAAACTGTCATGGTAATAAAGTTATTTGCAGCTGATGTATTGTTCTGAAGGCCCATGCTTATAGGAAAGTGTATTAAAGGAAAAATTTTAGGAAGCTTCGCAAACGCTTTTTCAGGCGCGTTGTTGGAAAAGAGATAATTTTTTTAACGAAAAAACGTAAAATTGCGGGTTTTCATGAGAAATTATTTTTATGCGCTCAAATTCACACCATATATTAATTTATAAATAAAGGTTCTGTTAAAAATCGTTACAATCGGATAAAACATTTTAGGTGTTTTAAGTCAAGAAATGTAAAAAAAAAAATAAAAAAAAAGTAAAATTTGGGTTTGCATAAAAAAAATTTTTTGAATGCGCTCAAAGTTTCCACAAAAAAATTTTTCAGAAAAAGGTTCCGTGAAAAAATCATTTCAAATTTGGATAAAACATGTAGGTGTTTTAAGTCGAAAGAAAGTTAAAAAAAAAAAAAAAACACGTAAAAATTGCGATTTCAGAGAAAAATTTTTTTTTAAATTTCGCGTTTTGCTGCCGTTCAAAATGAACGTCAAGAAAAAAACTACTTATTTCCTTTATTACTGCACTAATTAGAAACTGAATCAGTGAGTACACCCCAAAAAAACAACACTGTAAATTACTAATAATTTTTAGAACGTCAAATCCCGCACCGGGGGACCGGAACGTTAACATTATTTTTTCCTTTCGGTTTGGAACAAATTTTGTTTTCTTACTCATCAACCCCGTGAACCCAAAAGATTAAATTAAACATGCTGCCCGACAAAATCAATCTCTTCAAACCCACCTACCAGATTAAGTCCTGTTTTTCGGTTTTAAAAAAACAAGTACAATGTTTTTTCTATATTTCGTAAAAATTTTGGAAAATTTTTTCTAAAACTAAAAGCATATTGTATTTTAATTAATGATCGCCTGCCACCCTGGCGCAGTTTAGCATTGTGATTTCAATTCTTTTTCCCCCTCTGGGCCCTTTTCAGAAATTGACCCAGAGCAGGCTCTGTAATCGTACAAGTCGATTCAAGAAAAGAAGTCCACCTCGAAACATCAGCTAGTAAGAGCCCGAAAAAATCACAAAAATCTATTTTTTTTTGTAATTTTAAAAATTTTTTTTAAAGTTAGTTATAAAACAAATTTACATTAAATTACAAGGCTAGCAAATTCGCATCAGATATAATAAAATATTATCAACATTTAAAATAATTGTCTTTTTCACGATTGGAAATTTCCACCAAAAATTTCCCGCTGGTGGGGCATTCCAGAGTAAAAACCTTGCATTCCGCCCTCAAAACCGGTTTTAAAGAGCTCATCCACAGTCTTCAAATTGTGGGAGGGGGGGATTCTTCGGGGAGCATTTAACCTCGTCATCACAATTTAGGAATCATTTATTATCATGTTGTTTTGCTTCACCAGCGGTTCGGAAAGGCCTCACATTTGCACACCGTTGTGCCACTTTTTTACATAAACATTTATGCAAATTTATTTATTTTTCTATACTTAAATTTAAAAAAAAGTACCCACAACTGTATGTTTAGAAAAGTTCCACTGTTTTTATTACGTTTTTTGTTTTTTTTAAATATGATTTTAATTTATTTTCTTTTTTACCCAAAGTTAAAATGGGAGCAAAGCTGTATTTAGTGAAGGGAAAAAATAAAAAAAGAAGATAAAGAAGATTTTATAAAGGGAGGCATAAGGAGGTAGCGATATATTTTAAAATTTAAAAATCTAATTAGCAAAAGCAACAGACCGTCATATCACAGCTAATCTAGAAAGAATATGGGAGACTATACCAATTTCAAGATTGGATTTGACAGATTTTTTACGAATAAGGATAAATTTTGACAATATCCTAACGGTGGTTAAAAGGGCCAACAACTTCAAAATTGCAAAATTACATTGTTTGTATCTCTTTCCATTGGACAAATTTTTATAAACAATTTATGATCTTTTTGAGAATGGATTTGTTTCACATAACAACGTCACATTGTGAGGAGGGAATTGCGTTGGTGAAATCTGGCATTTTTTCCCGGTTTTACAGACAAAGTAAAAAGGAAATCTCGGAACCCGCAAGCCCCAGGAAGTAATTAAAATAAGGGTCTTCTTTAGGTCTGGACAATATTAAGCCCCGGTCCAAAAAAATTTACAAAAAAAAACTCTATGTTGTGCACGATTTTATTCAAAAACAACGATTATTTTATTTTGGTGGATTGGACCGGATTGGGGCTTTGCTGGCAATCTATATTTGTGTCAACAGAAGTAGTATTTTTCGTGTACAAAAAGAATATAAACCAGAGAAAAAATACGATTGCAAACAAATTTTGCAAAAATTTTTTATACATTTCACGTAGCGTATGTTTTTTGAAAGAGCCTGACCTATTTTTTCCCCCACATAACGCTTTTTTTTTAATCAAGGCAAAAAAACAAATGACAAAAAGGTTGGTCAATAAAAATTTTTTTTTAAAAAAAGATCGCGAAAAAATTTAATTTAAAATAAATTAACCATAATTCATAAATACCTCAAAAAATACTTGTTTTAATTTAAGAACATGTTAAAATTTCAATGGAATATTCCCCGGTGTTTTGTTGCAGACAGTCGCGTAGGAGATGGGTTTGGTGATGGGTACCCCCCCCCCCCCCCCCCTTACCCGTGTACCCCCCACTGTCCCACCACAGAGTACATATAAAGATACACAACACTGAGAAAATAATTTACTCGAATACAGATTTGTTGTATTTGGGAAGAAAAAAAACTCATAATCTCTGCCAATTTTAATTTTATTGCACTTTTGAGGCGCGTTGCCTGTTGCAATGTGTTATAAAATATAATTTCCCCCTCGCCCAACACTCGTTAAAAGCAGGGCCAGTAGACGTATCACGTAAAAAACATAGGGAAAGAGGACTTTTCTCTCAATCATCAAAAAAAGGTCCGCAGCAGGCACGATTTCAAAAACCCCATTTAAAGATTCTCCCTTTGGGACCCTCAGCAACGAGAGCTTTGTGTTTGAGTTAGATTTATCATTGGGCAATGACAAAATTATTTGATCTTTTGGAAGGATATCTTTAGTACGAACATTTAGACATTTATTTTCTAAGCTATCATTAACAAAGATTATTTACGAAGAGACCCCTTGATCTAAACAGATTGCGAATATAAATGTAAACAGGTTTTGAGAAATGTTTTTTTAAATGCTTTTTGCATCTTTCACACGTTTAATTTCCCTGCGGTCCGTTTTTGGGAAATACTGCCCCCCCCCCCCCCCTCAGAGAAAATCCCTCAGGGTTTTTCCCCAATCATGAAAATCCCAAACCCCCTTTGCTTCGCATTTTGACCGCCTGCGGAAAAACCCTGATAAAATAACAAGTCCTCGGAACAAGAGTACTTCGTTTGGTCAAACGATCAGATCACATAAAGCGGGTTGCATTTCAATTTAAATTTTTTACATTTGGCAACGTCGGAGTAGAAGGAGCCCGCGCGGTCTCTGTTTTTGAGGGAAAACAGGACCATTTAAGAAGGTAGGCATACTTTTGTCCTACGGCACGAACCTCAATTCACGCCAAAACTTTGGACCCAAAATTTAAAAAATTTCGATTTTGCAATTACTACGAAAATGAAAAATATGGTACCCGTAATTTTCTATTATGCTATACTTTTAAAAAATAAGGAAAATGTAAAAAAATTAATTTTATATTTTATTGATTTTTGATTGGATATTGCTTAACGCTCATATGTATGCTAAAAATTTTTTTAACGAACTTGAAATTTTAAAAATTTTGGGTTTTAAAAAAATTAATTGAAAAAAATTTTTTATTTGAGCTGGGAACTGAACGTTTTTGAAAGTTCATTTAAAAAAAGAAACTTCCCAAAACTGGTTGGGGGGGGGTCTAGGGGTTTTGTGTACACAAACTGAAGCCCGGGAACGTAATAAAACGTATTCGTTGATACAATCGATTTTTGAAAACGGACGGGAAAGAGACATTTGGGAATTTGTGTTACCTTTGTCGTGAACTGAAAATGCATAAAATTTTGCCAAAGGCCGTTCCTGGACTCTCACAGTTTAACTTGCTTTTATGCAAAAAAAATCCGTCCCTGAAGATCAAGAATTTTTTATAATGTCTACAATAAAATTTTCACAATGAGTAAAAAGATACAAACAAAGAAAATTACAATGTTGCTGCTGGCCAAGATTTACATAATTTTTTCTCCTCATATTCTAAGATTTTCATTATAATTTTTACACTTGGCACTTGCCAAATTTAAAATTTTACTTTTTTATACGTTACGTTAAATTTTTTGAATGGCGTAGCGAAAAAAGTGAAATTCCATTTCCTACACGAAAAAACATCCGGGGAAAGTTTTTTTTTTTTCTTTCTTTCTTTTTTTCTTTTTGTTTGTTTATGTGTGTTGATAGCACATTTTGGCTAAACCGATCTCCAATTTGGGTAAATTTTATAGGCCTTCGAAACTCGAACCAAGAAAGCCCCGTTTTTGAGGCAACGAAAAAAATTTTTTCTCTGTAAAATCGTAATTTTACGATTTTTTTTTTTTTATTTTTAAAAAAATTCTTCACTTATAAACCTACATGCTTATCCGAAGTATGATTTTTTTACAGAACCCTTTTTTTTTCATGAATTTAATATTTGTGGAAATTTGGCGCAATAAAAAAATTTTTTCTCATGAAAAATTTTCAATTTTAGTTTTTTTTTTTTTTTACTTTTTTCGACTTTAACACCCACATGCTTATCCAAATTTTAAAGATTTTTTTTCACAGAACCTTTAATTTTATGAATTAATAATTCGTGTGAAAAATTTTAGGGCATTCAAAAAAAAAATTTTTTTTGAAAAACGCATTTTACGGTTTTTTTTTTTTTTTTTTATTTTTCATTTCTTTTTCTTTACACCTACATGCTTTATCCCATTGTAACGATTTTTATACAGAACCTTTTTTATAAAAAAAAAAAAATATATTGGTGTGAAAATTTTAGGGGGAATCAAAAATAATTTCTCATGAAAATCGCAATTTTAAAAGCTTTTTTTTCGTTAAAAAAAATTACCTCATCCAAAAACGCGCCTGAAAAAGCGTTTGCGAAGCTTCTAGTATTTTTCCTTTTAAACACTTCCTTATAACTGGCCTTCCTAGAAAAAATACCATGCAGCTGCAAAAAAACTTTATTACCATGACAGTTTAAAATTTTAAATTTTTGAAGTTTCAAAAATAAATAATAAAATTTTTATGTAAAAATTATAAAAAAACAAATATGACATATTCTTTGTATTTTTCCGCGAAAAAAAAATTTTTTGTATGATAATAATATTTTAAGCGAAACCCACAAACGAAATGCTTGTTCAATGTATCTTATGTTAAAAAATTTCCGCGCGATTTAAATTAAAAAGACATCCCGGGTTTTCCCCTAGGGGCCACGAAGTTATCCCATTGCTGCTAGGTAGCTGTAGCTTCGCTCGAGCTGTCGGGGACGCTGCCTAGCATGCGCAATGTACTACATGACGGAGGAAAATTTTTCCGTAGACACTCAGATAGGCCTTTACGAATCTAGCTATATTTTGTCACTCAACGTTTTTAGTGTAAATTTAAATAAATAAATTGTATTTAGAGTCTACCTACTCAGTTATATAACTGATTTTCAGTGGGGGACAGTAAATCAAGCGACCAAGCCAACCCTGTAGGCCCGACGCGTCCGCGTTGTTGCAATGATTATCATCAAAACGACATACGATCACGAGTTATGAGAGTAGGGCCTACTGTTGAAAATCCTTCTAATCACTAACCAACTTTTATTTTCAACAGTTAACTAAAACTAATCAACTAAAATAATTTTTAAATTTTCCAACAATAACTAACTAATAAATTAATAAGAGTGTGCACAAAGTACAGTAACTAGATTCATTGTTCACTTCCAGAAAGGACTGCCATCCCAATGATATTGAGCAACCCTCGCTGGCCGACTTTCTCAGAGTTTGTCCAGTATCTAGTAGACTGCCACCGGACAGGCGAGCCTTACGACATGCACTGGGCACCCATCTCTGAGTTTTGCACCCCGTGTCAAGTACACTTTGACATCATCGGCAATTTTTGAAACACTCCAGGTAAGCTCACGCTTTTGGGTTTTTTGTTTAAGGTGTATGTAGATTTAAATTTATATATTTATCATGTATATTTAACTAAGCAATTCCTCCATACCGGTAATTCACTCATGAAGTCAAAAGGGACGTAAAGGCATTTGAAGGTGTCAATGAAAAAATTGTGCATTGTGTTGCAATAGAAGAATTCATTACAGTATCAAAAAGAGATTAGGGAGCCAGCTGCCATAACACTAACGTTTCTATCCCTCTGTGTACCTAACCGGCCTTGATTGGCATGCGTTTTTTATTTTTGGCATTACCCGTCTAAAGGATAATTAAGAAGAATATTATGGCGACTTGGAGTCAAGGGGGGGGGAGTGGGACAATCATTTTTAAGAAGTAGCCTACTTTTTCCATACCCGTAAACCCAAAGGGGTTTTTTTTTCGCGATCAGATTAGATTTGTGTTCTTCTTCGACAATCTGTTGGAAAACTAGCGTTGCTTCCTATTTTGGAACTACAGTACCTGTGGTTGTTGGGTTTGATTCAAATATAATATCGGTAGTACGTACTTCCATATCCTAATGGAATGGGATAGTAGCCATCCCTTTTAAAATTTAAAACATCATAGAATTCCTGCATAGTATAACAATCTTATACAGTAGCAAATTCCATATAAAAACTTGCTGTAAAGCCTTTTGTGTGCCTCTAGCGGCCATAAGAGTCAACCTTAGCTGAAACTACTTGTTGACCGTAAAGTCCGCTTAGAGCGCTAGTGTCGCGGCAGTTCGTGCAGCCGAGAGTTTCAATACTGTATTTGATTTTTTATACTGTGATTCCCGACTTTAAATTGCTTAATGCATACACAATTTTGCATAGTCTACTTTTCGTTCCAAAATTTCACTTAATATTCATGTAAATTTAATGTTCATGAAATTATTTTAAAATTGAAAATGTTTTTTGAATGCGGGTACAAATACTAGATTTCTACAGAGGGTAACTGAAGAATAATACAGATTTTCAAAAAATACTTCATACAAATACAACTCATATCTCGATATTATAGATAATTATGTTTTCCGTTCTCTTTCCCTCCAGGACGACCAGAATTACTTGATTCATCAGGCCGGCCTCCAGAGTTAATCCAACCCGAATGGAAGAACTCAGCCAAGGGCAAAACAAACATCCGAGCCCCGTTGCTGGGTATTACTCACAGTTGACAAGAAAACAAAAACTACAGATCTACAACATTTATCAGTAAGTTCATCTTTTACATTTCTCATTAGGGGAAGTGAAGCTCCCCAATATGCATCACTTTTGTGTCCGTCTGTGCATGTGTCAAGTCTCAAAAACCGACCGACATATGTTTTGTTGTTGACATAAACCCTTGCACGTGGATATAGGATATGTTGGTGACCCTTTGGGGGCTGGGGGAGGGCAGGGCTAGCCCACATGAAGTTTGAATATTTAGGTTTGGGCCTACTAAGCACTTACACCATTGGTGAGCTGGTACAGTGTGGAACATATATTTCAATACTTGGCACCTCCACCACTAACTTGATTGTGGGGTCAAGCATTTTAAAAAAACGGTAAGCTTTGCTTTCTATTTTTGGGTTCTCCTGTACCTGGCTTATTTATCAGTCTATAGGACATGAAATGAAGAGTTGACATTCTAGTGTGTGTCTGCAATTCATATCAAATAGTAGGCTAATTTTAAAGTTAACTATAGATACTAAAGTATGCCATACCATCGTGTGGCATGTACATGTACATGCCACACGATGGGTTTATATAGTTCTCGTCAAACTCGGTCCAGTATTAAGTCCTTGCCTTTCTTACAGAAGCTCCTGGGTTTAAATTTTGCTTTGGGTCAAACATTTTTATTTTACAATATGTAGGCATAATTATTTTCATTATTTTTATTATTATTATTACAATATGTTTTCAAAAATATTTATAAAACAGTAGTTTTGGAGTAATAACATCATAAATAGGCCTAGTCTTACCAAAAGTATTTTTGAACATTTTTTTTTGGCCAAGCATACTTCCAATATTGTGGGTATAGGCCTACCTCTAATATGCCTATCTTGCCTACATAGATTTTTTGCATTTTCCGATACACTGATGGTATTTGCACCGGTAAATACAAAAATTGGTACAACTCAAGGTTTTAAAGATACACATTTCAAAATATCACATGTCCTTGTCACAGGTAATTGTAAACTTGGTAAAAAAAATATTAGCCAACCAACTCGTATATTTTTTTCATACAACGATCCACAAAAATGCTTTAAAAAATCCGCAATATTGGGAGTATGTATGGATGGAAAAATGTGCAAAAATCGTTTTGGTCTCCTCAAAAGACCATTTATGATGTTCTTACTCCAAAACTACCATTTATAGTTATTTGGGAAAACTTATTTTCGTGCCCGCACAGAATTTCAAGAAGTAAGTTGTGGGTTGCGTCTGCCCTCAAATTAACCATTGTCTTTACTGTGAACTCTTTACCAACTCTACTGATAGTTATTACATATGTATGATATGTTTCAGGCACGACTTTGAGTTATTTGGGTACACTTTGGACGGATACCTCGATATGGCACTGACAGAAGATACCCTAACAACATGACAGAACATGAACTCAGATATCATTAATCTTTGAAACCTGCCTGATCTTTAGATCATCAATATTTACACCCTAGAAATATATACATTAAGAATACATTACTAGAGGCTTGTCAATAATTGGTTCCTTATGAGCTTCCACAATGCAATATTTCATGTCTCATTCATACATTTTAATGCGATTCAAAAGAATAGGAAGACTTTTGAACACTAGTTCAGTGATGCTCAGTGATATAGTATAGGGCAATATTATAGACCTATACCAAAATAACGGGTTATTCAATATTTGAATGCTACATTATAGGACTATCAAATTTTAGTAACATTAATTACTTAAACCAAAACATTTACATAAAAGATTGTAAATATGTAAATAGATAATTAAAAATTGTACCATGTTATCAGTATTGTGCTGTGCTACTTGTGCCTATACACACAAATTCCTTCATAATATTTTTTCATATGGCCCCTGGATATGGTTGATTTGTTAATTGAGTACAAGGTATCCTACCACTACAGCCAGAGTAGGTAAGTTTTGGCAGTATGGCATACACGTGTAAGTACTGGAGTCAAAAACTGGTATTCTGGACTGCTAATACTAGGCCTATATCAAAATTATTTTTATGACAGAACGTTAGGCTATTATAAAATATTACTGAAGATCTTTTTTTTTTTTGCTAATTTTGACTTTTTGTCACATCACTCTAATCAGTACAATTATTGGAATTTTAATATTACGAGTTAAGTGTTAAATAAACTTCCCTAAAAAACCCACCCCAAAGGTGTCATTTTGCCTTCATTTAGAAAACCCAAATGGGCACCAATCTTTGGGGAAAGTGTTTTTTTTTTAATGTGTTTTTAGCTAAACGGGCCCTAATTAAAAGCAGTGTTGTTGAAGTTTTTTAAAAAGTCATGCAAAAGCTGCCCACATCTATGGGCCTTTGCTAAGTAGCCGCTACTTATTTCTATTTTTATTGAGCAGCTTGCTATTAAAGTTACTGAATGTCATCTTGGACAAGTTACTCAAAATAAGAACGTGGAAAAAGTCAATTTTGACAAAATTTTAAAAAACAGAGACTCCCCAGTAACTCTGAAATCTTTTTTTAAATAGCAACTTACAATTACTTTATGCTCCTTTAAAGATAATACAGACAACATTGTCTACAAACTGTATTTTCCCCCAAGTTCCCCAAATTCCCCTTTCCGGGTTTAGACCGCCCCCCAGTCCCTGCCTCAACCAAAAATAGCTATGCCGTACACAACACTGTGGGCCCCGGGGGCTCAAAAGACCATTTTATATAGGCGGGCGGAGGCCTCCCCTTGAGGGGTAAAAAAAGGAGGGGCTACAAAAGATTCCCTAGCTTGATAGTTTTAAAGGGGTGTACGGCCAAGAATCGGATAAATATGGTGTTATTGTACGGAAGGAAGCCAATACCTGTCCTAGACCGGCGTAACTACGGGGGGCGAGGGGGGGCACTGCTCCCCTCAAAGGGTCAAGGGGGGCAGGGGGGCACTTTTTTGATTTAATTTGGATTTTATTGGTATAATAGAATTGAAATATTTTTTTATTTTTCAATTTTTATAGGCTATTTTTTAAAGGGTTTTGTAAAAAAAAGCTTTTTAAAAATTAGGGATCCACGATAACAAAAATATCGATTGATAATCAAAAATGGATATAATTTGTAATCGATAACAAAAATTCATTATAAATTATCGAAAATTAAAAATTTGGGAAAATAGGGGGCACGAACTAAAACTCAAAGACGGAGATATCTCACGTTGTCCCATGGACTGGCGGGCTGAGGGTGTCACTCTCTAATTAATGTTTGGAAATGAGGGGCAGTCGAAAAACGGAACCAAAAACACGTGAATCAAAAACACCCGTGGCAGCAAATGGAACTGATTGTAGTAATACTTGTACTATTTTATTGTATTTATTGTTTTTTATTTTAATATTTAAAAATTTTTTATTTTTATGTATTCTTGTTGGTCTGCATCTATATGAAATTAGATTTTTTTTTTGCCTCCTTTGTGAATAAATTTTTTTAAAATGAATAGGAAACTTAAAAAAATAAAAATAAATAAAAAAATTTTTTTTGGGCTTAACACCACCTTGAGGTTCCACTTATAGGCGGAACAGGCTTTGTTTGGCGATATCGATTTTCGATGATTCGAATTACGATTCAATAGGGCATTCCATTTGATAATCGATAAAGAAAAAAGTACGATAGCTCCCCAGTTAAAATACTCCCAAACCACTCTAAGAATTAAAAAAAAAAAAAAGGGGCTTGTGCCCTAATGAAAGACCTTTCCTAAATAGTGGTAGGGTACACGACTGAAAACAAAAATCTGCACTTTTTTAACCGTTTGCCCTTTTGCACAGTTTTTAGGTGGGGCCAAAAATAAATTTTAAGGATGTGGAGGGACTCGAAATTTCCCCTTTGAATTTAAAATGGCGCCCTTTTTTAAAACGAGTCCCAGATCAAAAACTCTTTTTAGTGTTAATAAATCATGTTTGTATCGTTTTCGTTATTTCCGACTCGAAAAACCTCGAAAATAAAAGTCAAAATAAAAAACCCGGGGGAAAATTTTAGAAGTTTAAAAATCTATTTAGGGTTTTATTTTCAAGAAAACTTTTTAATTGGGTCCGACGTAGAAAATTTTTACCCACCCCTGTAATTGATCTAGAAATTTAAAATTTTTATGATTTTAAAAGTTTAAAATTTTAAAAACCCAATTATTTTTTTTTACTTTTTGGACAGTCATTTCGCGGCAACCAGAGGTGCTCAAAAGGTGGTAATGTTATTTTTGCTGATTAATTGCTTTTCTTTTTTAACCGGTTGGCCCTTGGGTCAGTTTAAAACGGTACCCAAAAGATTTTTTAAAATGTGGAGGCACTAAAAATTCCCTTGGAATCCAGATGGCCCCCGGGAATTTTTGGGAAAGTTGACCTTTGAAAAAAAATTCTTGCAGTTTTTTAAATCACTGTGTTTGGGAGTCATTTTTGATGTAAAAGGCTTCAGAATAAAATATTACTTCAAATTAAAAGTAAAATAACAAAAAATTAAGAAAAATGGGGTATTTTTTAGAAATTTATACCAACATGGGTTTACTTGGCCTGTGTTTTCTTTGTGGGGCGTTGTTAAGGAGGAGTTGTGAGCTGGCTAGGAGACAAGTTTCAGAAATCAGTTTTCTGTTTTTTTTTTTTTTTGGGAAACGGTTTAAAAACGTCGGTATGTAGAAAAAATGCCAATCGGGGGGAATATTGGTGTGGATAGGATCCAAAAGCTTACCTTCAAACAGGATGGTGGCTGCTGGTTTTTTTGAAAATAAAAAGTTAAAATAAAAATATACAAAAAACCCAAAAAAACGGACTTTCGCAGGGTCTTGTTTACTCAAAAGAGAAAAGGAAATGGCCCCCGACGAAAAAAACAAAATGGCGGCTAAAAAAACTAAGTCAGAGAATATGTACAAATTTACAAAGGGGCTGTTGGTGGGTGTAGCTGGAAAGGAGGGGGGGAGCCCAGCGGATTTCAGGTTTGGGGGCAGCCCGGATTGGGTAATCCCTGATTGCAACTCCCATCCTGAGTTCCCCTGGCTTGCAGTGGCAGGGGGTGCTTTTCCACCTGGTTGTGTAGCCTTATTAAAGCCAAGTTTTGGGATGCTGATGACGACCCCTGGTTTATCCATTTTCCCGGGTTTTGATCTTGTCTGTGTCCATTCAGCGAGACCTGAGGTGTGTTTTGGTTAGGCCTAAACTCGGGGGGACACTGGTTGCACTTTAGCTGGTATTAAAATTGTGGTTTGCAGGGGGTTAAAATTTCCCAATGAAGTATGTCCTGCCTGTGGCTGGCACTGAAGGTGGTTTGGGGGGTTGTGTTTTGCAGGGCAAGCACCATTGCCCCCTTGAAAGGGTAGGATCCAGTTGGTTCTTTTTTTGCGCGTCCTTTTCACGGCAGTCTCTTTTAACGACAGGTCCGCGATGTTGGGGGGCGTCTGAAATCACTCTTGGGGGGTCTTTACCAGGTTCTTGGTTTTTGTAGAGGACATCAGTATGTGAAGGGTGCTTTTT